>JAIPRL010000166.1:0-120622 GCA_025469235.1 Pemphigus obesinymphae
AAAAAAAATTTGAAACTAATTTGTCGAAAAACGATAAAAAGAAATGGAAAAATGTGGAATCCTTCTTTACTTAGACTTAAAATTATGTTTAAGAGGCACCTATACTTAATAAATTTTTATGCAAATAAACATAATTAATAAAAAATAGTTATTACTAATATTGTATTGTTTTTTTTTTTTTTATGAAGTTCGGTTCGGGTTCGATATTTTAATTGAATAGTTCGGTTCGGTTCGGGTTCGTTAAAATTTTAAAAAGTTCGGTTCGGGTTCGGTTTGACCTCAAAAATCTGGGTTCGTAACATCACTAAATTAATTTGTAGTCGAACAAATTTTTAGAAAAATATTACGCGTCGGAATATTAAGTTAATATAAATGTTTTATTCGAGAAAGTATAATAGTAAAAGTTATCCGTGTAAAATCAAACTCTACTCGTACTTTTCATAATAACAATATGGTATTATATGTATATTATTACGTACTTAAAATTAGTACTTCAAAAGTACATTCAATGACAAATATAATTGTTTGAGAATGATGTGAGCAGCAGATATAAAATGAATCACTCGGGGTATAACGGTTTCCAACATCCCGTCGATTCTCGAATTTTCAAATGCCACCTCCACCAAACTCCTACAGTCGATCACTTCGTCCCCCTTTCCGCACATCAAGACAATCTCAACCCGCCCCGGCCTTCTCAACGGCCACAAAAGAAACCGTCCTCTCAAATTCTAAAATTCTAATACCATAAATTCACCCCCTCATCACCTCACAACTCCCTAAACACCCGACCCTCTGGAAGAAGCTCAAGCTTGAGATAGAGTACCCCCCACAAAGCAAGTCAAGTCAAAGTATAACGGTTAATGAGTGTGATTAAAATAATAAGGGGTTTTGGATAGTGTATACAGACTCCGCCGTTTTATTCGCAATAGATTCTGCGTATACACGCCAAAAAATTTAGGACTAAATCACTGTTTTTTGCTGCTCGTCAGACGGTCAGGTGACCTGTTATCACTTATCAGGCTGGGTGCCTATGAAGTGTTGATGGGTATATGGTGGTGGATATGAGTTGCATGGAGTGTTTATAGAAGTTTAGGATTGCATGTTGGACCAGTTAACTGGTCGAGGTTTTTTCCCTACGGTTTGGGAGAGGTTTTGTTGTCCGAGATTTCTGATGTATGGAAAAGAAGATAGTGCGTTTTTAATGAAGAATTTTTTGGTTAGTTTGAGGATTGTTTCTTTGAGGGTGTTGAGGCGTGAGGAGTTTCGAATTGTGGTGTTTGATACGAATTTAGGGGAGTTTGAGATTATTCTTAATGTGATATTTTGGATTCTTTCCAGTGCTGTCCAATTTGAGGTTGATAGTGAAGAGCCCCAGGCCTGTCCTGCGTATGTCGCTATGGGTTTGATATAAATCACTGGTCACATATTGTGATAGAAAAGGCACGATTTTTTTTTTTTTTTGATTTTTTTCCCAAAATACCTACACCGATTTAAAAACGTTTAAAATGTACCTAAAATATTTTTGTACTGCACGTTCGTATGCCCACTGCTTATATATTATTATATCGTTATGTTTTTCAGGTCTAGATCCGGCCAGACCGCTGGTGGACAGATACGGGTCGGCGGAATTTCGGTTGACCAGAGACGACGCGACCGTGGTGCAGGTGATACACACGAACGCGGGAGCCCTGGGCGAAGTGCCGCAAGTGGGACACGTCGACTTCTGCGTGAACGGCGGCCGTCTGCAGCCGAGCTGCGTCAACGAGCCCAGGAATATCCGTAATAAATATTGCTCGTCGCCAATCTTGCGAAACGATCCGTTAGCGAAACTAAGATGTAGGGTCACCATTTACATATAATTAATTGCAACATAATATGTCCGTTGTCGATTTTTCGTATCGCAGTATTCGTATACGCCTATGGCCCGTCCAGATGTCAGTCGTATTATAACGTGCACGACATAAACGGGTCCAGCTTAAAATATAATCCGATGTATGCACAGTCAACGCCTTGCCAGTCACTTAAAATGGATATTTTTTTTTTTTTTTTTTGACGGGGAGGGAGTGAAAATTATAAAAAAAAAAAAAAAAAAGGTAATCGACTTTTTCCCCATTTTGCCGACTATACCAATCCTAATAGTTTATAGTTTGCCAACTACTTGAAATTCCAAAGTACTTCGTAATCGTGAACGAATAAACAAAAAAAAAAAAAACTTTTTCTACTATTTGCCGACCGAACTTAAATTTGCCCCCCCCCTCTTTCGGGACGGCCCTAAGTACGGTTACAGTTAACATATTATACTCGTATTGTGAGATACATGACTGATACTTATAGTACTTACTGTAGTCATATTGATTGCTAGTAATATTTGTAGTAATATTGATATAATTGCATAATTGAAAATTTAATGTATAATGATATACTTAAGGAGAGGGGGAAGATATCGATTAATTTCATCGATAAAAGTTTAAATAATCGTCAATAATAATATTATACGAATGAATAAGATCGATAAATTCGATAAATTCTTTCATTTTAATGAGAAATTATTACATGATTTAACTATTTAAGTATAATTTTAAAATTTTTTCAATCATAAATATACCTATAAGTATCGACGATTTCAGTAAAATGAATAACAAAATTTTAACTTATACAGTTATATACAAACGGGTATTCTCTTATATTTATATAAATAGTATTATATATTTTTTTATATAAATATAATTATTAATGATATCACTTAAAAGTTAAAAATGACGAAATTTATAAGTCTTAAGATGACTATGCATACGGTCGGAATGTAGAGTAAAATTAATTGTGCAGCACTGGACGCATTACGCTGCAATTTGAAATTGGCTTTCGTTTTTGGTGATGTAGATTAATGTTAATTTACGTGAATTAACGTTTACTCTGTACAAAGTGAATTTTTTTTTATTGAATTTTCCATATTTGATGAATTGATACAGTAAAATTATTTGAAATTCATATAGGTATATTAAAGAATACGTACACATTACATTATTGTGTACCTACGCGTATTATTCCATATTGAATTCACGAATTAAACGTCGAAAATTAATTTCAAAACTATACAACTGTATACCATAAAATAAAATTCGAAAACACCATGTATAAATTAAAAATCCATATATTCTGATCTGATCGGGGCACATAACGAACTAAAATGACAAATGTCTCGTATTAAAAAAGAACACTTACATATAATCTCAAAACATATTTTAACACTAAAGTAGATGCACTAGTGCCATCTAGTGGTTAGTGGGTGTGCCAGTGCCCCGTATATTCATAGAGCCATTAATAAAAGTCAATAAGTAAAAAAGAGAGCGTTTAAATCACGTATCCCAGCGCCATAATTTTTTAGGGCCAACTCTTTATATAACCAGGTTTTGGTATGCCTAAGAAAATGACATATAGATGACATATCCATTAATCTCAACAAAGGACACAAAACAGCTACCACCCATTTCGATGTGGAGAAGGCTTTCGATAAGGTATGGCACGATGGCTTAATATTCAAACTTATCCAAATGGACTCACCTCCCACTACTAAATACCATAAGGTAATATCTGTCCAACAGAACTTTCCAGGTCAAAGTCGACGGTAAACAATCCTCCTACAGACCTATTTCAGCTGGAATACCTCAAGAGTTTAGTCTCGCTCCTCACTTGTTCCTAATTTATATAAATTACATGCATCAGCATAAATATTTCAAAATCGCTTTTTTCACAGACTACACCTTTATCTATGCAACCCATAAACTGGACAAAAAATATCAAATACTTAAGAGTCAACCTCGATAAAAAAAAAACTAAACTATTCATCGCACATAAAATACACAATATCCAAGGCAAAAGCAATTAAAAACAATCTTTATCCACTGATAAACAGAAACAGCTCCTTGCCGCAAAAACAAAGTTATACATCTTTCACTCTTATATAAAACCTATACTCACTTACGCTGCACCGATCTGGTCTTCTAACTTACAAAAATTCTCCTAGAAACATCTTGAAGCAGTTCAATCTACTACACTTCGTCAAATTACTGATCTCCCGCAGTTTGTTAATAACACCAACATTCGAAACGCAGTAAATATCACTTCCCTAAGAAAACATATCGAATCCATTAACACCAAACAAAAAAACCAAATCACTCACTGGCGCTGCGACCACATTGCCGCCATCATAGCAAGAAGAAAGCAATAAAAGAAAATTTCTACTTCAGACCAATTCAATTTATGTAAATCAAATTACTCCTAATTAATTAAAACCATCTACCACACTCCCCTTCAACAACTTCAGTCAATGGTTATATACAATAACTGATGAGTGGTCAAAAAGTTTTGAAAATTATATCTTGTTAATTACACGTCAATACGTCAATTTGTCAGTGCTATTGTAAATAATGTGTACACTTCAAGTCTCTGGCATTAATACTTTCTGATGTATAAAAATGTTTCGTCATATTTGGTATAGATTCCCTGTTCGCGTAAGAAAACCATCTACTGGAATATATCGAAAATTGTCTTTTTAAAGTATCAACTACAATAAATTTCCTATCAGAATGCTTATATTACCATTAAACTCCTTTTACCAAAACTAAAATCCGAATAAAAACGACTATACCACGGAAAATCCAAAACATATTGATCAGTGGTAGAAGTAGAACGCAAATCGCCATTCCGCTAATAAAATTAAATGTAAACAATCGGTGTCGCATTAATTTCACCAAGATTTCACTAATCTTTTATACTTTATAGCCATCTTCTGATGAAGATAATATTTTATTACCTATGATACCAATATGATTTAATAATATCAACTATTCAAAATTTTATATAGTGATTATTATCTAAACCCCATTACGCGATAACAAAAAACCATTTGTTTTCGTAATTTCACTATTTTTACAAAGAAAATTGACATTTTTAAAAAAAATTTTAATTCAAATTAAAACGGACACCTAAACGGATTAAAATCGTCCCCTGCGTTCCTATTGATGATGAATAAATAAAGGGATACGCTGTTAAGCATGAAAAAAAATTAAGAGTAGCTCCGTCCCCCTGTGTACCTTCCGAAATCCACCACTGATTACTATACGAGTACATTATTCCAATACCTATTATAATTTATAATACCTTTGTATAAAATTACTTAAAATGTGAAATATTAAAAAAATGTTTTTGATATATTCAAGATTCTGCTGCAGCGAGTAAGTATAGTAAGTACATCAATGAAATACCGTATATTATATAATTTATATCCAGTACTTATAAAACACGTTAGTTACGCTCGTAATGCGCACACGGCCTTTCATATTATTATGTAGAATTGATTATCGATGGTAAAAAAAAAAAAAAAAAAAAAAAAATACTCGATGCAAAGTATTTATAAGATTAAATGGTGGCTTTTACTGTATTTTAGTTGAGCTTGGAAATTATCATAAAATTTTACGCTTACGATATTATAAAATTATTGTACAGTATGCTAAACTAATGTTTTAATATTTGTATTTTGGGTTGAAACATTAACGATTGTTTTATGTTTCATCTAGGTCGTGCCCGGTGTAGTCACTTCCTGAGCGCTTGTTTCTTCGCGGCTTCGGTCTCGGAAAGAGGCAAACGCCATAAAGGCATACCCTGCACGTCGACCTGTCAACCACTGTCACCACTGTTTACCAAAGACGTCCACGTGTCAATGGGATTCCACACTCCAGACAAGTATGTTTATAACATTTTATCAGCTATTTAACCTATACTTGACAATGGATATACATATGTATTTGTTATATATTATACATATTATGTAACATTATTCGAAACGGAAATTAATCAACTAATTTATTTATTCACAATTATTGTAATCATCGTTTATAAATAAGATTAATTGTTTTGATTTTCGTTATGTTTTTTTAGTGCTCGGGGAACGTTCTGCATTAAAATGCGAAACAGTAAATCGTGTCCGTTCGATTAGATTGACCCGCTCCAACGCAGGTAAACATAATATTACTGTAAAATACACTAGTCTCAGTGATCGAATTAGGGGAGAGGGATCATGCCCAGAAGTACGGAGCGCCTATAATATTTTATAATATTTTGAGAGCTTCCTTAATAATCATTTTTTACAGTACCTACCTATGTTCATTTATTGAAAACCCGCGAAAGTCCCCTTCCATTTTTCCAATTCGAGCACTGACTATTTTCCATCAAGTAATGGCTATTCTTCATAAAAATCTTCTGTAGTTTCTGTTTTATACATACGTGACCTTGTGCAAAGTATTGTGAATAGTTATAAAAAACAAGAACAGTCGTTATTTTGAGGATTTTTAGAAATATCAATCTTTGGTAATGTTGACAATCGTTCTTTTTGATGTGGAAGTCGTAAATTAATGACGCCTTTTAAAAATCGTAGTTATTTTAAATAACTATCGTAATTATACGTACATCTATGTAATTTTTAGAATTATTATCAATCGCTTCAAACAAAAAAATGATGATAAATATAGTAAGTTAAATTATAATTTAATATTCATATTTTGATATTTTGTTATTATATATTATTAAAATTTAATTATTTATTAGTTTTGCAACATTATGGCCTCCTTTATTCTGTTTAGGAAAATATCAGAAAACAATTTTATACTTAGTAATAATTGTCATCAAATATATTAAAATAATTATTATTGTTGTACACAGCTAGCTCTCGGCGTTTATATAAATGTAAAGATTGTAAAGCATTATTATTTATTACATTTAAAAATTGACGTGCCTACTTATCATTAGTTTCGTGTTTATTCATAGTAGGTACCTATTTAATACAAACAATGTTATTGTTTCAAGTAAAACCACAAATAAAAAAAAAAATGAATGATCAATATTTAAATAAATAATAAGGAGAAACAATTTCACAGGAAAAATAATTTAAATTCTACAATTGTACCAACTTGATGACAATATATATATTGCCATCAAGCTGGTAATCAACAATATATTTACCCAGGTACCTACTAATTAACGATATTTATTACTATTGCTATTTTAACGACTCTATCAATACTTGACTCCCTATTCCCATATAAAACGAAAAATGATTGATCCCGCCAAAGAATGTTTCCAACAAAAACTCTTTGAATAAGTAACCACTATACCTACACATGAGTACTATGGTGTGTTTATAACATTATAATTTTATATTAAACTTAATTTCATTATTAATTTTACTTAGGTACTTTAAACACGGTCCGCAAGTAATTTCGAAAAATAATTTTGACCCTTCCAAATATCTTAGTGAGAACCGTTCATCGGAATTTTGATTCAATATACTCAAGTATATGTAATTAATATATGTTTAACAAATCTTGGGAATGCGCGGCTTTACACTGCAGGTACCAATTATCATAATTATATTATGTTAGCGGGTAAGATTCTACATATTTTAATCAAAAATAACATTAAACGTATTTTTATATCAACGTAAAATAAATTTCAACTATACCTAACTATATATTTTTTTAGAAGTTCAACAGATATTCAAAATAAGAAAATTAGAAGAAAAAAAATTTCTCCCAGTAAATTACCATAATATTATAATACATATTAATAAATGCGTATTCGATATTTTAACAGTTTATAAATTCATTAGATATTTAAATTCTAAACACCTATTAAAGGTAAAAATATCATGTATATACCTATTTAATAATAGTTTTAAATATACTAATATTCTACTTCAACTCATCGAATATAAGCATATTATGTACGACAGCATCTTTTCGCCAGCATATATATATATTTTATGATTTTATATAATATTGTTTTTTTGTGATTTTGTGAAACTGAACTTTTTCGAAGAAACTGCATAACACGTAATATAAGTTATAATATACATATATATATATATATAAATTATAAACAAAGACTTATATTTTTTATTATTATGCATAATGCACAAGTAGGTACTAGATAGTTATTATTGTTATTACTTATTTATAATTACCTAATAATCAATATAATATAATAATATGATGTAGGTACCAGTTATTAAGTTATATTATTATGTCAATAGTACATAAGTCATGTTAAATTTATACCTACTAATTTAGATATTTTTTTAAAATTTTTCATTTTAATTTTGTTTTCCATTTTTACTCAGAAAATTTATAAATAGTTATAATATCATTTTTTAAATTTGTTAATATTTAGAAATATTAAACTTAAAAAAGTCGTCCAAATACAGATGGTGTATTATTATGTATCATAAGTAGTTTTTCTAATAATTGTAGTAATTTATATGAATTGGACATTGTAATGACGGCCATAAATGACTTATTATTTTTAATAATTTAAAGTAATTTCTAAGGACCGTTAACATTGTTAGGGATCCACAGAAAAATACATATTGATCCCAAAGATGTCTTGATGTCTTGGCTCAAAAGTCAAAAAATTTAAAATACTTTTGTAGATTTATTAATATTAAAAAATTATTTAAATATGTAATGATTCGATGTACATTCTATTGTAATGAGGAGGGAGCGTAATTCTCACGTTTCATTTTGCAATTAATTTTTTTATATCCCCCGCCATTGAAAATCCTGAGAACGCCACTGGGTTCATTAACATATACGAACAATTTAAATATGGGCTGCACGGCGCAAGTACATTATTTAAAAATTTTACAAACAATAATAATTACGTACCGTTTGATGGAGAAAAACAATAGGCGAATATATATATAATTCAAAAATTACATTTGTGAAATTTTACCTATGTCATAATTTTGTGGACTAATTTTTAAATTTGGTAGACCTACTCCCCAAGTAATAACAAAAAACGGTAAAACAAACGGATATAACTGTTAAATTGTTTTAAATTAATTATGTTATAATCATTTGTATTGAAATGATTTTTTCAGAATTTTTGGACCATTTTAAAGAATTTTTAGTGCTTTTTTTTAATGTTTTAAAGAATTTCAACATCCGAACTCTAGTAATAAGTTATAAATCATGTTTTTTTTTTTGCTGTATGCGGTGTAGGTTATATATTAATATATAACACTTCTTTAGGTAATACAAAAAAATTAAGGAAATTGAGGGGGCCACTGAATTTTCTAAAAGGACCCAGGCTTAGCCCTGTCAAGCCCCTCCCTTGGTTACGTGCCTGGGTAACATATTAAGTACAATAATATAATTTGTCATAAGTATATAAAATTAATATTTAATAAATATATTATATAATAAATATAAATATTATATTATACAGGTGCTAATTATATATAGACTATAGTGTATACCTACTATAGGTTACCTACTGTGTTATATTATAAAATAATGTAACCAATTATTTTACTCATAGTTTTTGTCCATTGAATTTCAGGAGGCGTTTGGAGGTAAAAACAAATCGGTTGGCGAAGATGGAAATATTTGGACCAAACCAAAGATTATATACGTGTACGAATGACCAGAATACGGTTACCAGGAAAATAACACCGTTTTTATATAATATACCAACAGTACTATTAATTATTATTATATTTATATACCTATTACCATTGACTATATAATATAATCAATGCTATTACCTACACATAATGAATACTATATATAGGTAGGTATATTATACTCGTAATATAAATACCTACACACCTATATGATAATTATTATAAATTAGTAATTACAATGTAATAATATGCATATATGTCGCAAAATCTTTTATAGGTACCTACTCTGAAAATATCTGATGATTTTTGTAACATAAAACACTAATTTTTTCGATCAATTTTTGTGTCGACAAATTTTTCTTTTTAATTTTTAATTAGGTAATTCAGTACACTAAATTTATACACTTATTTACCTACTATATTTTAATTGTTGAGGTATCTATCTATTAAATTTTAAAAGTATCCATAGATGCAGAAATCTACTGATAAAATTAGTGTTTCGTGTTAAAAATAATCACCTAATGTATGTATGTATGTACATATGCCACTTTGTTTTATATTCAAAAAATAAAATGTTTATAAACCCATTAATCATTTTATTACTCAATATTATGTAACGATACGTCTCTTTTATTGTTCAGGAAACGAATCGAGAACATACGGTACCGCACAGAATATATTATCATTATAATAGACAGTGGTCAAAAAAATTTTAAATAAATTGAAAAAAATGCAATGTTATAAACTTGAAATAAAGATTATTTTTCTTCATGAAAATCATATAAAAAATCGTGGTTTGTGAAAAACGCCTTATGCCTTTCCAGTCTTTCTTCTTCGTATCATATTTCTTTCCTAAACCAAAAATAAATTTATTAGTTTTATGACCACGTAAAATTAGGTTCTTTGAAAATGTCGCTCCTCTCATCAGTCATGCAGCATTAGTTTAGATATTGGTAATCCTGTGGCTGTATGTCTCTACATTCGCACACTTCAGTCTGTCCAATTTTTTAACGCATTAAATTTTTCTCCGTCCTTACTAAGATTTTTTTTGCATTACTTGGATGGGCGGCACTGAGGTCTGTGTACACATTTCAGGTAGTTTGCCTATTAGTGTTACGTAATTTTTGGGGGATGAAATTTTAATGTTGTTTTAGGTCTAGTGTAACGGAGTTTATGTTATTGTTGTTGGTTGCATTATTGTTGGGTTGATCAATGAAGGGACGTATTTTCTTCCAAGTGGAAGGGAGTTATCATTTTTTGACCTATGTTTCTTAGGTGTTCGTGATTGGATAAGCTGTTTTGGTAGATCAATGATTTGGCGTTATTTCGGATAAAATCTTTGATTGATGGTAAGTGTATATATACGCCACATGCCCTCATTCACGACATCCTTTACAACCACAACTCTTCCACCACCCACAAGAAAACAATCTTCTTCTCCCCCAGTGAAGTCCAGGACACCATTCAAAAACTCCATAAACATAGAGCCTCCGGTCCCGACCACATCTCAAACTCCACTCTAAAACACTTTAACAAGCCCTTAATCCTCCATATCTGCCGCATTCTCAATGGTTGAGCGCGCCTCGAATACTTCCCGGATTCCTGGAAAAAAGCTACCGTAGTCATGATCCCCAAACCAGGCAAAGATCCCAAATCACCCTCAAACGACCATCCGATCTTCCTTCTTAACACTCTTAGTAAGATTTTCGAACGTCTCCCCCTCACCAGACTGAAAAAATTCACCACCCCCTAATCCGACCCGAACAATTCGGTTTCAGACATCACCATAGCACCACCCTTCAACTAGTCAATGTCCTGGACAACATAATTTCTGCAAAAAATTTCAGCAAGAAAACAGCAGCGGTCCTCCTCGACGTCCAAAAGGTATTCGATAAAGTCTGGCATCCCGGCCTCATCTTCAAACTCATTTTCCTAGGAATATCCACCCAACTCATCAATATCATCAAATCCTTCCTCATTAATCGAAAATTTTCTATCAAGGTCGAAAACTAATTCTCCAGGAATATATTTGCGAGGGTACCACAAGACTCCTGTCTCTCCCCTCAGTTGTTTACCATGTACGTTAACGATCTCCCTCTCCATCCCAAAGCAAAAGTTGCACTTTTCGACGATGACACCCTTCTCTACGCCACGAACAAATCCCATTCCGCCGCAGCTTCTAATTTCCAAAAGCAAATTAACTTAATCCAACCCTAGTTGAAACAGTGGAGAATCTCTATCAATATCTTCAAAACCTCGGCTATCTTCTTCATCAACAAAAGTACCAAAAACACCACAAAACTCAAAATCCACAATACCTCAATAAACTGGTCCCCCTCGATTAGAATACCTGGGAATTCTCATCGACAGAAATCTAAATTTTTCTGCGCATACCAAGCATGTTATTAACAAAACCAAAACTGCCAGTCACCTACTCTTCCCAATGATTAACAACAAAAGTCCTCTTTCCATTCGAACAAAACTATACATCATCAAATCCTATATGCGCCTCATCTTAACTTACACCTACTCCGCTTAGGTCTCTAATATCTCAAATTCCAACTGGTCCCACATCGCAGTTGTCCAAAAAAATACCCTCCACAAAATTACAAACCTTTTCCTCGTTAGTAACGGTAGTTAGTAGGTACGTTAATAACCACACCATCAGGAAATCCACCAACATTCTGTTCATCTTCGAATACATCAACTCCACCTCCTTCAAACCTAAAAATACCATAACCTTATCCCCCTTTCCACACATTTCCACCATATCAGCCCACCCCGGGCTCTTCAACGGTTACAAAAGAAACCGTCCACTAAAATTCTAAATCCCTTCGCACCTCCACCTCACAATTCCTGCTATATCCAACCCTTTGGTAGAAGCTAAAGTTTGGACAGAGTACCCCCCCCCTCACAAAGCAATGCAATGCAATAAGAGTGCTGTATTTAAGAGTGCAGTTGTTGAAACGTATAGAGGGACTGAAAGTATTGTACTGAGAGCAATATTTTGAACATCTTCTATTGAAGATCAGTTTGTTTTGGATATTAGGTGGACCCAGGCTGGGCCAGAGTATGTTAGAACAGAACGTACGTACATGGTATAAATTTGTCATTTTGTTCTTACTGGAAGAGGACTTTTATTGTTTAGGACTGGGTATAGCAAAGCCCGGATGGTTGAAGCTTTCGTATGGTTTCACGGGCGTGCGCATCGAAGTTTAAGTTTTTATCGTACGAGTATGTTACTCCTAGGTATTTTGCTTGGTTGGACCAATTAATTTCGTGATGATTTATTTTGATTTTAAGAAGTTTGGAAGTTTCACGAATGTTAAATATAACTGCGATTGTCTTTAATGCGTTAATGCGAAGGTGCCATTTTTGAAACCATTCGGTTGAGAAATCAATTTGTTTCTAGAGTTGGTTGATACATCTCGACGTGTTTCTATTTTTGACGTAAAGTACCGTGTCGTCCACAAAAAGTGCGACTTTGATGTTTAAAGAGATTGGTAGATCGTTGGTGTAGATGTTGTAAAGGGTCGGAGCGAGACAGGAACCTTGAGACACACCTGGGCGGGCTGGTCTACTGCTAGGTAAGATGTTATCTCGGTAATGTTCTCTTTTGAAAGAATGATTTAATTATTTTACAAAGGTGCAGGGAAGTGCCCAAGGAATGGAGTTTGTGCAAGAGGCCTGCGTGCCAAATGCGATCAAAGGCATTTTCCACGTCAAAGAAAACGGTCACCATTTTTTCGTTTCGTTGACGTGGATACTTAGGTGGTCTGATTGACTAGTTGAAGTGTGGTCGAATAGGTTGCGCAGAAGATGAATTGTTCGCGTCTGATTTTTGGACCAATCACACAAACAATGAGTTTTTGGAGTATTACTTTTTCAAATATTTTAGATGTTGATGATAGAAGAGAGATAGGTTTATAGTTATTGGTCGACTGTGATCTTTTTTATGCTTTGGAATCGTAATAATGATTGCCTTGCGTCATATTTGGGGGAAATAGCCTAGGCGTAGATAGCCGTTAAAAATATTTGTTAAGTAAACTATTATTTTCGGTGAGAGGTTTGAGAGCTGTATTTAGTATTTGATCTTCGGCCGGTGCTTTACGGGATGGCAGTTGCTTGATGATTTTGCGAATGATGGCCGGGGTGGTGAAGTCGTGATTTTATCATTGGTTCATGTATTTCCAGGAGACCTCGGAGATATCTATACCGATGTTTGGGGTGAACGATACTTCGAAAGTATCGGCGAGGAGTTCCGTTTTTTTATCAACGGTGTAGACCGTACCGTTTGGGTCAATGAACTAATGGACTGCTGGTTTTGTGTTTAAGAGGTATTTATTTAGTTTATATAAAGAGTTTGAATCTAGTGCTTCAATTAAGAAGTCTTGGCGACGGGTTTTAAGGATGTTACGAATAAACTTTATTTTATGATTTAGTTCTCTTTTTATGTTTGGGTCTCAGGTGCATTGCCAGTCGCGTCTTAGTCAGTTTTTAATGTGTATTTCCGAGGCTATTTCATCGGGTATATTGTTTGGGTGGCTAAAATATTCCAAAGTTCATAATTTATATTCGGTACTTCCAGGGGATAAGTTTTCTATTATTCTTGTCCATATTGGTTCTTCGGCTTTCATTTTATAGTTTTCTTTCATGTGGTATCGATAGTAGAGTTCTGCTTGTGCAGTGGAGAAAACTGTGCCTTGACTTTAATCTATTATTTCGCGGTACATGTATTCATAAAGTGAATCTTTTGTCAGAATTGCATTTCTTTCTCTCTATTCTTTGTTCTTCTGCTATCACTTTTCGTCGTATATCGAACTATACCGCTCAGTGTGTGTACTTTGTTGGTGGCTGTGGGTTTCAGGTAATAGGCATCCTGTTTAGTCTGGAGGTTTCATTTATTACCGCATTTATCTTCTTCGCACGTGCCAACGATTGCCTCACTGGATAAGCGCGTATTCAGCCACCGAATAACTGAGTGCTAAAGCGGTCGTTTTAAGTGTTGCGGTTACGGTTGAATCTGCACCCAACTTTGTATGAACTGGTTTCACCCTTACTTTTGTGTTTTCTGATTGTGAGCGATCTGGTATTTAGTATTATACCTTCTCCAAGGTATTTACGAAACTGTGAGTGATTTATGGTCACTCCTTCCCATTTTATGCGGAGTTCACGATGTTCACATGCCATCTGCCGGTTTTTTTTGGTGAAAACAGTACGATTTTGTCTTTGTGGGATTGGGTTTAAGCTGGTTTTCAGCATAATTTAAGGATAAATCTTCTAGGGCTTGTGTAATGTATTCTTCAGTTTCTTCAAAAATCTCATATTGTGCTGTTATCGTGACATCGTCATATATAAAATTTTTAGTGTTAGAATTTATTGGTTGGTCGTTGGTATATATATTATATATATATTAAATAAAATCGAAATTAACAATCTGCCCGGAAGCATTCCATTTCTTTGGTTTCTCCATCTTCCCTTGAAGGCTGACATAGAAACGTATTTTACTTAATAACATGTCTACCATATTTGTGAGCTTTATAGTTTTAATGATATTTTAAGTTTTCCACTTCAACATCCTGTGGTTTTTCACAAAAACGATTCCAGTCACCTTTTTTATTTATACTCATCCTTGATATGCCGTGTAAGATGTAATACCTAGTTAGTAAACCTGCCTGATCTTTTATCATATTTTCATCTACCACTGGTATGATTCTATTAAGTATAAGTCTTTCATAAACTTTGTAGATGTAGCAGAAAGTGTCACGGATCTGTAAATTTTGACTTCTGTGGGTGGTTTCCCTGGTTTTAAGATAGCTATAATGTGTGCCAAATCTTTAGTATCTACATCTGTTGTGTGCAGTGGTGTTGAAAACCTGAAGGAGGCTCCTTCAACCTTCAAAGAGCTAATTGTGGCTAGCAGTTCACTGGTCCAAAATTTTTCAACTATTTTGTGCGTATTTCATCAAGTCCCGCATTCATTGATTTCATATTTTTTAGCTTTTTAGAGTAAAATGAGATATAAATGTATAATACAACTACATAATATAATCACTCATAAAATAACCCAGCCGATATTAATATTATAATTTGCAAAGAAATTTTATTGAAGTTTAAAAATTCATTGCAAGTATAGTTATTTAAAAATTAATTACAACAGCCTCGGTAATTCAATATATATGAAACCGGAGTTTTTATTAAGTATTCGGATTATTAGATTTCATAAAAAAAAAAAAAAAATTAAACACGCAATTTTTGGTCAACTAAATATAAATCTTACTAACTATTTAATTGTTATTACAAAAATAAAAGAGAGCCATTTATCATATAGCCGTATAACCGAGACACAACTCTATAATAAAATGCATAGGTACCTAATCAAAATTTTCACATTGATTATAGTCTATCAATTAATCAATATATTTAAATTAAAGAGAAAATTTTAATTTTCAACAATTAGTAAGTTGGTATTTTCACACACTAAGTACTCGTATTTTATACTGTTATGTAAACCAAACATGCTTCAAGTAGTATTTTTAACAAACACTATACTACGTAAAAACAAAAAAAAGACACGACGTTTTAAATTAAAAAAACATAACATTTGTTGGTAGATTGAAGAAATATCAGTTTATTTCAGATTAAAAAAAATATATTATCATATAGGTAGCGTAGTTATTTGTTTAAATAAAAATTACAATATTATAAACTTATGAACGTACGAGTATAAAAACCAAACATTTCTGGTAACCCAAGTAAATAGTAATAATAATAATGAAATAAAAAACAAACAAATACACCATTAAAATACAGTAATATTCACAAAGTTCTGAATATAAAACCTTTATCTAAAAATAAATCAATATTAAAAGATTCTTTATGTCCGAGTATATTATATCGAATAAGACAAAATAAAATAATTATTAATTACTTAAGGAAATTAGACAATAAATAATAAAAGATCATTAACTAACACACATAATTGATTATTCTTCTATGATAAATTAATTAGTGACATTATGTGTTCCTACTACATTAGGAATAATTTGATTTGATAAAATAATATTATTGTTCAACACTTATTAGAAATCCCTATATTTCAACAATATAAATATAAGAACTTTGTGTAGATATTTACACATTAGTGGTTTATATAACATAACATTTTAATCAGTCAGTATTCGTATTATTAGTTAGAAATTGGAATGTTAGTTACTATGCTTGGTGTTTTATTTCTACATAATATTATATTTTATCATAGTTAGGTATAACTTAAGTTAAAGATAGATTCAAAAATAAACAGCAAACTATATATATTATGTACAAGGCCATATCTAGATTTTTTTACGGAAAGGTCCAAAATATATTTTATTATTTTAGTCCATATTAAATTTATATTTTATTAAAAATGTGTTTTATATCAAAATATATTAATTTTGAAAAAATTTCGGAGGGTCCAGACCTCATGACCCCCCATCCGATACAGCCTTGATTATATAAATCATGCAAATAAATCTATTAAATATTATAAACTATCAATGAGATAAAAATTAATACGATGATAATCAATGATGTATAATACAAACATTTTTTTTATATATATATATAAATGTATAAGAAAGAAGTCCAATGATTGATAATTTTATAATTATCTACATTATAAGTTGTAAATATATCATATGGGAAATATAAAACATTAGATTAGATTTTAATTTCAGTATTAGAAAAAAATAATTGCATCAAAGTTTGAGTTTATGTATTTCTTTTCTGTTATATAAAATATTATCATATAATTTAATAAAATCATTGATACTTATCAATAGCATAATATAAAAAATCACAATATTAACACAGAAAAACACCATCAAGCCCAAAATATTATTTAAATTATATTTAAAATTAAAATACATAGTATTGGCCAAGTAATTTCTTATTAGCATAGTTGCATTTAATTTGATGAAAAAAACAATGTCTAAAATAAGATGTACTTGAATTATTTAATTATTAGATTTATATCATATATAGATGGCGCACGGACAAAAAGGATTAATTCAATTTTCATTATTGTAAATATAAATTTAAATTACCTGCATCAACTGAAAATATATATATATATATTCATTTTATCATAAAATTACATAAACTAGTGCCCAAAAATGTTTATTAACTTATTCCTTTTTTCTGTGCGCTATCAATTTTTTATTATTTTCCTGATAGAATTAATTTAGTAAGTAGGTATATTGGTTATTATAGAAATTGTAATTGTAGTATAATATATTATTAATTTTTAGTACCCATGAATAAAAATTATTAAATAATAAATAATAATAAATAAATTATATCCAATAAATCAATAGCAATTAAAAAGATTAAACAATTTGTAATTAGACTTCAATTATATTTGAGTTGGTTGACACATTTAATTAGAATAAAATTTAATTATGAGCAATATATTAGTTTATGTTTCACAACCAATATATAATGTAATATAGTACATTATATTTAAAATAATAAAGCAATTTGAATAGTTTGAAAATTCACCTCAACCAATACTAAATGCATTAATTTAAATATATATTTTATTTTATATAAGCATATAGCAAAAATTAAAGACATTAAAAATAATACTGAAAAATACTGAAGACTGATAAAATAAAGACTAGCTCATAAATATTATAAATTAAATTTGAAACTATACTACTAATGTATACATTTACATATTAACAAAATTAGTGCACATATATATTATTATTTATTATACATTAGTCAATGTAACTCTTGAGCTACACTTAATTAATAGTTACAGTTTTTAATTGCGCTAGTTTTGTTTTAATATCCTTAAACATCGGTCTACGATCTGGCAATAAGTCCCATGCCTATAAACAATAAATTATATTAAAATTAAAATCACAAAATCATCAATTAATTAATAGTTTTACTTGTCTCATAATTTCGTATATTTCTGGTGGACAGCACTCTGGAGCTTCCATACGATAACCTTTTTCGACATGCTTTACTACATCAACTAATGGCTGCAAAAAAAAGAAATAATAATAACCATATTAATGACTAATAAAATTATTAACAAACTGTATAATAATTTGCAACACTTACTATTCTGGAATAGGGGACTCGACCAAAAGAATAAATTTCCCATAATAGAACACCAAAACTCCACATATCCGATTTATTTGAGAATACCTAATACACAATTTATAAAACCATCCAAAATTAATATAATTAAGAATATAATGAATACTTTTTTTACTTTAAATTTTACCCCTTGTCTAAGCGCTTCAGGTGCAGTCCATTTAATGGGTAATTTTCCAGCATCCACTATATAATTCTCTTCTCGAGCTAATCCAAAATCTGCTACTTTAGCTACTCCGGATTCGGATATCAATACATTTCGAGCAGCTAAATCTCTATGCACAACTTTTCTAAACTCTAAATACTCCATACCACTGCATGTGTCACTAAAATAAATTAAACTTACATTCATTACCAAATATATATTTATTATTAAACTTTTATGGTAAAAATATTAAATATTAAATAATATAAATAAAATTTTCTGAAAATAGTATAATTTTAAATAATAATAATAACAATTGAATAATTAATAAACTAATTGAAAAATCAACATAATACATATAATAAAACTTAATATCACTTACACAGCAAAATTAATTTGATCCTTTTTAGTTACATGAAGTCGCCCTCTTGAGCGTAAATATTCGACAAGACTTCCTTTACCCATATACTCAGTAACAAGTAACAGATGTTTTTCATTTAACACTAATCCAAGAAGTTCAACTAAATTTTCATGCCTCAATGATCTATAAAACAAATAATATATAAATATATATTAATAATGTATAATATAATACCCATTATTTTGAATAAAAATCTGAATTTGAATTTAAACAAATATTTATAAGCCATGTTATAATTACGTCATAAGTAAAGCTTCAGTTAGGAATTTTTGAGCTTCTACACTAGAATCCTTTAGCATTTTAACAGCAACTTTTTCTCCTCTATACACTCCTAATAAAACATCTCCAAATTCTCCTTTTCCAATTGTTTCATTTAACTAAAATATAATAAAATTATATTATAAAATTGAAAAGTTGTCAAATTTATATATTTTATTTTATTAAACCTGTAATTCGTGCTCTTGTATAACCCATCCGGCATCAATAAAAGATTTGGTGTCAATGCAAAATTCTTGTTTACCTTTCTTAGGCAAACTCTTGGTTAATTGTGTACATAGGCCATCAGCATCGTTTTGATAATGCTAAAATAAAACATGAAAAAAAATTATTATTATTATTATTATTATTATTATTAATGACAATGTAGATAACAAACAATTTTTATTTTTTATTTATAACTAGTATTTCAAATTAATTCTTTATACTGTACACTTTATATTGTAATGTAATCAAAAATGAAAATGAAACTTTATAAAATAAATTCAAATTTAAGTTTAACAAAAAAAAAAAATACTATACATTTTAAAATCAAATCAAATTTTATAGTTTAGGAAATAAACAATATTATAATAAAGGAAAATGTATCAAGGAGAGAAAAAGCATCAACTCGGAGGTTTCCGGGGTTTTGCCATTCCAGATCTGATTGACACCTTTTATTAGCGCTGTGCATTATTCATGAGACCGGTAGGCATCTAGCTCGCCGTGCCAAGGCCAGAAGAGAGTCTATCCTACTCCAGCCATATGTTTGGTCTCAGGCAACTTCCGGTGATTTTGCCAGTAAATCGGATGAATATTCCGAGTGGGCGGCCGTACAAAGAGTTACCCTTGTGCTACCCTAACACTGTAGGATTTTCACCTTGGCCTGTAAACCACACACTAGCTCCTATGCACAATAAGTGGTGTTCCCGGCTGTCCCGTGGTACCATTCTATGATCATCGGTAGGAACCTCAGTCGTCTCTCTAAGGCTCAGCAAAGGTGACTGCCATAACTTATCCGCATATGTACAGGCTTATCTTTTAATGGACGCTCGTTCAAGAGCAATGGTCACTACCCTCTGGTAAGGCTTATCATGGGATCCCAGATCAACCCAGAAAAAGTATTAGTACAGCCTCATACTCCGTTGTCATGGTATATGATAATGTAATGTTTAAAAGAAAGCTTTACACCTAATTTTTAAAGGGTTTTGTATAATCAATTTTTATGAAACTTTAAGAAAAATTAAAATCCAACAATTTAAAAATATTTAGTTACCTATATTTTATAAGTAATTTATAAAATAGTTATGTGTCAGTACCATCTTTTTATTGTTGTGTTATCATAACATATTTTGTTAAAAATTATGTTTACGCTCTATAACTACAATTTTTCTCTGTATAATCACAGAGTCAAAATGTATATAAATTTTGAAAGATGAGATCATTACTATGCTGTAGCATGGACATTCTTCAGTATGTTGTTTTGAAAGTCTGAAATCCATAACTAAAAATCATGAAATTTTAAAATTTTAAAATTAAAAAAAAAAAATGTTGACTAAAAAAACTCCAAGATATACCATAGTAAAAATTCTCATCTTTCATATTTTGTATAAATTTTGACTCAGCAAATTCTAAGAGAAAAGTTGTAGTTATAGAGCGTAAACATATTTTAATGTTAAAATAAGTATACTCTAGGTAACTTGAAATTAAATATAGTAACTTCAACCCATAAATTATTTATTTTTATATTATATAGGTACTTATAATATGATTACTAACTTCTACCAATTGCGACAGATTTTCAAAAAATTCTTCATCATCGATTGTTAATTGATTGTCTTTATACTTCACTCTGTAATGTTCCACTTTTCCAAGGTAACAAACACAAAGTGTATAATCTCCTGGGAAATTGGTAGACTCTCTAACAAGAAATAAGCCATTTTCTTTAGGTTTTAATAATTCTTCAGCCATCTCTCTTGATATTTTTCCGTGAAACCATCTAAACATTAAATAAATAACAACGATAAAATTTAATTAATCTTATGTGAGTAATATAATTATTAAACCTAGGTACATGAAATTTAAAATGACATTTTAAGCATACATTTCTTAACAAATTGAAGTTCACAAATATTATATTAACTAGATTTGCAGCCAAATGTATGTTTGATTGGTGATTCCACTTCTATAGAAATCAGATTTTTCAGATAACGTATATACAACAATAAGCGAATAGGTTAGTGATAATATGATGGGTTGCTCTTTCATATAATATTGTAACACAGTAAACAGTCACCAAATGCGCATTATACGTTTGGCCACAACTATAGAATACAGTACAGTGCTTGAAATGGAAAATTTTACGAACCGGAACGCTACAAATATAGTACCCATATGTCTTTTTATTTGTAAAATAAAGTTTTTTTTTTTTTTTGCTCATAAACCAGTTAACAACTATAAATATTAATCCAATTATTTCAATTTTTTTCCAGTAAATATAACGAGTTTGAATTTATAATGATTGTAACACTATTTTCTATTCAGTTTTCCCTCAAAATTAAACAATTTGAACAGAACAACGGTGATAACAAATAGAGGGAAATATCTTTGATTGCTATTTAATAATTATTGTTCTCGATATCATGAAATTACAGTGACATAATATTAATAGAAAGAACATACTTTCCATTTTTTTTTAATAACTAAATATTTTTTACTGTCCAGAATTCTTAAATATTAATTTTTAGCTACCGGGACGGACGCAAAGGCTAATATTACGAACCGGAACGCCGTTCCGGGGTGTTCCGGACCATTCCGAGCACTGCGTTTAGTATATTTATATAGTATTAGGTAAATCAATAGGTATTAATTTGAATTATGATTGACCAGTAATATTTAATTCCATAAGTTGAAGAATAATTTAAAATAAACAATCGTTAATAAATTATAATAGGTAAGAATTACGTAGGTAGGTACATGGAAGTATACGTATTTAGCAATAAAGAGTGTAAAAATTAGGTAGATAATATAACTGTGGGGCGCGGCGCAGTGCTGCAATCTGATTATAATGTTCTACGTATTTACAGTGAGCAGAACAGAACGATTGTCGATGTAATAATAACGCGCCTCTCAGCAACGATAATAATGCGGTCCATAGTCCGTGCGACGCGCGACAATAGGCGTGGTTAAATACGCCGCCGTCGTAGCGCAAAAGCTCACAACGCCATTTCTGGAGCATTAGTTACGTACTCGTCTATGTATCACGTCCTCTTAAAAGAGATGCACAAATGCGTATGGACTTGGGGACGTAGTACCTGACTCAGTTGTCTTTGTCTGACACACGCATCGCACAACATAGTAAAATTGGGTTTTGTATCAAATTTTAAAATTAATTTATTGAAAATATAATTCCTACATGATATAGATTATGTTATTTTTATTAATTATAATAATAGGTCATCATATCCTAAAATCAACCAATTGTTCACAAAATTGGAAATACAAAACTTGATTTTACTATGTCGCGTGTGTTTCAGACAAAGACAACTGAGTCGGGTACTACGTCCCCTGGAGAAAAAACATACTTTTTAGTTATTATTATTAAAAAATTAAATTTTTATGTTATGATAACATTATAGATGTCGTGCTAAAGGTAAAGTTTTAAACAATGACTTGGAACTTTTGAATTTGTTGACTGACCACACTGAACATCCAATGAATCAAATAATTCAACAAAATTTTGTTAACATTTGTAATCAACGGGCACGTGATGAAAGAATACATTTACGAGTTATATATAATTAGGTAGGTTATATAATAGTTATATGATATGTTTAATCTTTAATACCTATATTTTTAATTATTTTAGACATGTACATTGACTCAATTTATATATGCACATGTAGGGTCATTTATATCCATGCGGCGTACAATGCAACGTCATAGAAGAAGAAATCAACCGCCAGTACCATCTACAATACCAGAGTTTTGTACTCAGCTAACTAATGAATACTCTAATCAATGTATTGTTCATGGTCTGCCATTGAGTGTTAACTTAATAGAAGTTAAGGGGCAACGTTTTTATTCATTTTACCCGAAGTCAAAACGTAAATATTTAATATTAAATTGATATTTCCCTGAGTTTTGTAATAATATTTTTTTTTTTTTTTTTAGATTATTAAGAACAGGAAGAACTTTTCTTTTAGATGGAACATTCTCATCAGCACCATCATTTCAAAACCATTGTCAACAACTTTATGTTTTAATGGGCATTACTATCAATACTGTAAGTTAAATTAATTATAAATTATTGTTTTTGTATACATATTGTATACTCGCCGAGCTTTAAGAGTGTAACCCGTTTTCGGACGAAAACTCTTTCACCATGTACAGGTTTGAACTATACAGAGTTACCCAAAAATAATGTGGTATACCATATACGTGTACGACAAGAGTCAATAAATATTGGCGTTCTGTATTCCAACGTAGCGCTGTTTGACTATGGTGAGGTTGCTACGTGGAAACTGGCCGCTGCCGATTCGACAGGTTTCATTCTTAACGCTTGGCGAATATACTAGGCATATGTATTCTATTATACACATTAAATGGGATAATCTTTAAAATCCCTATAAATTACTTATAACTGCCTATTTTCTCAGTCAATTGATTAAAAAAATTTTTAAAATGGAAATGTTGCATTTACAAACAAGAAGTTGGGTTTTTTATTTGTTTACCTTGTGGCAACTGGTAGGATATTGTTGAATTATAATTCATCATTTTTGGAAAACAATTCTGAGTATAAAAAGTTGTAATTATTTAGTTACAATTTTAAAAGTTATTAAAATCATATACATTTAAAAATTAGACGCTAATAAAGATTTAATAAATGTTATAGTTGAGTATACACTTGAACATTTATTTGTGATGAACATTAAAGATGTTACTTAATAAGTTTTATTTGATGATTTTAGTGTTTTCCTATAGCCTTTGCACTTATGGGTCGTAAAACAGAAAGAACATATGTGAGTTTATTTAAAAAAATCCGGGAAATAGAACCTGAATGGCAACCAGAGCTACTTATTGTTTATTTTGAAAGAGCTTCTATGGTAGCTTTAAGGGTTTCATTTCCGAATTCTAGGATTCAAGGATGTTGGTTCCATAACTCACAAGCTGTATGGAAAAGAGTCAATAGTTTGGGTATGTATATTATTATTATATTAGTAGGTACCCAGACTATTTGTCCATAAAATTATGTTCACTGTATGTAAGTCCATTTATTTGAAGTCTACCGATAGTAAGTCAACCTATTTACATTTACTAATACGATGTACATCTAATATTTTATGTACAATATATAATACAATTAAAAAAAAGTAAATATTAACCATCTTTGACTTATCCAATAAAGTTTAGACCCATTCTTACTTTTTGAATGGAAATTATACATTAGGGTCAGTGTACCAAGGTTGTGGTTACTTTAAACAAAAATCCCAAATCATCCTGGAACCACCAAATATAATATAAATATAATTGAATAATATATACAATGTTTATTTAGACTATAGTTTATATTAATTACATACTCTTAATTTTTAGGAATGACAAATTTATGTTCATTATGTCGTGGTACATATGTTAATGGCATTGCCATTACTTCCAGGTCATGTCATAATGGAAGGATTTATAGCAGTACAAAGTTTTTACTCTGTACATGTTATGAACAATTTGAATAGGGATGGCCAAAACAAATTTGATCAACTGTTTAATTATTACAGATTAACATGGTTATTAGGTAAGTTTGTTATTTTTCTAAACTTTTGATTGTACATTTTAACAATTATGTCATACAGTTTATTGGTGGTAGTGGACAACAGTAAGCATGATGTATGTGAATAAAATTTAAAAATTTAATAATTATAGGAAGGTGTACTTAAATAAATTTGGTAAGATCTAAAATATTGCATGTAAATGGGTACATAGTTCATTTGTGTAATTTAATTGTATATTTAATTTTTTTTTTTTTGTATATAACATTAGGTAGAAGTTGAGGACTAGGATCTTAAGTAATAAATTTATGGTAGGTCCTATTTGCCACAATGACAACATTTTTATAAATATTACACCAAGAATAGCGGATCCAGGGGGGCAAAGGTATATTTTCCCCCACCCCTAAACCATATTTTCTATTGTATTTTACTATACTTGACATAATTTATTTCATATTATTGTGTAGGAAATAATTTGATTTGAATAATTATTGGGGACCGATATTCTGTCAACTTCTTTATCAAAACAATAATCAACATTTTGAAATATAATATGAATTATTTATTTTCATGCCTACATAAGAGTAAATATAATTTATATTATGATTTAACATTAAACATTTTCTGTGTAGTTTACTCTTTATAATATTATACTAGGTATGTTTGAGTAATTTTTGGATTATTTGTTCATATAATATAAAATATATGCAGAAAAAAATTGTGGTAATAATGAGAGTAAGTGGTTCATATAAGGACAAATATAAGCCCATTAATTAAAAAAAAAGTTGTTAATATATTAATATTAATATTCCTATAAAATAATTATTTTGTAGTTATTTCTATATATTTACTATAACCTAAACTAATAACAAAAATCATGTAGGTACCATATTAAAAGCACATTTGTATTATTTGAACACTAAATATTGTTTATATTTTAGATTGCATAATTTTTAAGGTTATTAATAAAGAGTGTTAGGTTTGTTACTTTTAAAAAGTAACTACATTACTAGTTACAAAATTAAAAGGTAACCAGATAAATTTTTCGTTACCTAAATACAAAAGTAATAGCGTTACATTATTTTTTAATTCAATAGTAACTAGTTACAATTATGTTACTTTCAACATTTTTAAATATATTAAGAAAACAAAATGTCAAAAATATCTTATATTTTTTTCTGATAATCGTAATATTGAATATTTTGAAATTCAATATCATGCCTACTCTCTCTTACAATTATACGAAATCATACAAACGTTAAAATATTTACTTTTCGTGGATATGATGGGCCATTATCAATTTTTGACCAATTTGATGGATAGAATTAACTTTATTTTTATTTATAAAAATGTAACGCGTTATTTTACAAAGTTACTTACATATAACTAACATAGTTACTCTTACGTTACTACAAAAATTAAATAACGAAGTTACTATAACGTTACTCGAAAAAGTAACTATGTTGCAGTAATGAGTAACGTTTGCTATGTTGCTACCCGACACTGTTAATACATTAGTTAATAATTAATTCCAACAAGAACATATCAACCATAAACATACATTATAGATATATTATTGATTGTTTAAAAATTTAGTTTTGGCAAAATGATTAGGCTCAGACGGTTAGAAATTATTTTCCAAAGTTCACTCATTCAAATGTCATGTTATTATTACATTATTACAAAATACATCAATTGTTGTTGGGTCTTTTACTCATTGTACAAATTTGATATTCTATAGTTTATGAAACTTTTTATCTTCATAGGTAGGTTTAGTTATAAATTATTACAGTTACTGAGGTCTGAGGTATATTGTTAAGAGGATGTGATAACCGCATTTGTTGTCTCCATCTATCTAATGGAAAATATAGCAAAATTATTCTAAGCAAAACAATAAATGTGGTGTCAACGTTAAAATTACAATTAAAATACCTATTAACAATTTTGAAAAGGAAAATATTTTCTAGAAAATACACAACATATCCTTTTGTAAAATATTGTGTAACAAAGAAGTTATAGCTATTAAAAAAAAAAAGAAAAACTTAAAATGCTGTAACTTCTTTATTAAACAATATTTAACAAAAAGGATATGTCAATTTCTAGAAAATATACTCCTTTTCAATATTGGTTATAGGTGATTTAGCTCTAATTTTAATGTGCACGCCATATTCGTTGTTTTGCTATATTGCCCATTAGTTAGACAGAGATGAAAAATGTGCATATCATGTTGTCTTAAGACTTATATAAGAATTATGAATTATTGTGTTTTAAGTGTATTGTTAATTAATAAAAGAGTGACTATGAAGATAAAAGGGAAAGGCCAACGACATGATACATCTTTAAAGCCTTAAGTGAAAAATCCCGAAACATCTTTGAGTACCCAAAGAGGAAATTCAAGGGGGGGGGGGTTATAAAAACAAATATTTTTAAATTAACTGTCAGCAAAAAGCCATCATCAGATAATTCTCTACCCCTCCCAAATTTAGCTCTGGATCTGCCACTGCATTACAATAATATAATATTATAATTATTAATATGTTTTATAGGAGTTAATTCTGATATACTCTCAGTAAGTGGGACAGTTTGGAGAACCATCAATGTTCTAGAGGTTAGCCATCAGCATCTGCGTATGCATTTTGCAGAAGGTCATAGTCCTGGACCATGGGAGTTTCTTAGTAATAATCTTTGTTTTATTAATTTATAGTTGAATTGGTTGTAATGATTATTGTTTATAGATGGTTTGATTGCATATTCTACGGGTGTACTTATAGATTATTGCCATGCTATAGATGGTATGCAAATTAGGGAGCCACAACGACGTGTGTGGCAAAACCACCAAACTAATTTGGACACGGCTTGTAGGTTGTTGAATGAAGGGCGTTATAATATTTTAGAATTTTTGACATGTGTCAGACACGCAACTCCAAATTTTGGAACACCTCGCCCACAACCTTTACCAGCACAACAGCCTCTGCCTGCACCACAACCTCTGCCAGCACTACAGCCTCTGCCAGCACCACAGCCTCTGCCTGCACCACGGCCTTTGCATGTACGACAACAAATTAATTGTAAGCACTAAGATATTATCAATTTTTATTGTGTGCTATAATGTCTGCTGGTTTTTCAGTTTTGGATTTGATTTCTGATGAAGTAAATGAACCAATAATACCACCACCACAACCACCAATTGCATACATTGAACGTGACACATTAACTTGTAAGAAATAATTATTGAATTATACTAATTTCTTGAAAGAATAATCTATTCAAATTATGTATTATAAATTTTCAGTTCAACCTATAATCGAAAAATCATGCTATATTTGTTTGTATTTACCACCAAATGTTATCGCGTTCCCATGTAACCATCAAGGACTATGCTTGCCATGTTTTGAAACATCGTTGAACATGCCATACTTTCCAACCCCACCACATTATAGATGTGGTATTTGTCGCACGGAGGTCAATATATATATAGTTATAACTAATATTTAAATTATAAATTATTAATAAACCCTCATCACAAAAATAATACAGTTTAACTGAATATTAAAATTATGACAGCATAATTGTATACGCAGTTAAAGGTGTATTATTTTTGTGATTTGGGTTTATAATTAGACAAATGTACTTTGCAAGTTTATTTTAAATTGCAATTATTTTAATTCAATAAAATAATAATTATTATATTACTTTATGTATTTATTTTATTATGATAAATGGTCATCACTATTTAAAATTTCTGTAATAAATAATATAATAAAATATACAAAAAATCTCTAATTACCACCTACCCTGTATGATATGAATCTAGTAGAAACTTTTCCTTGTAAATTGTAAATAATAACGTCGTGGTTCAGATTTTTAAAATTTGTTATACGTGCTGAATTGTATATATCTTCAGATACAACAAATGTTTTCACTAATGCTACTTACGAAGATGTCAGTACCAATATACAATAGTATGGCGCTATCTTTATCTTTTCTAACTGGCAATATAGCAAAATTATGCCATGCAGAACTTACATTTTGGCATCTAGGTTAAATTTGAAGTATTAATATTAATTACCAGACTTGAAAAGAAGAATATTTTAATATTATATTTCTTTATTATTATGAATTTAAAGAAGACAATTTATTTTATGACCTATATAATTGAGGCATGTTAAGTCATTAATATAGAATACGGTCTCTTTGTTTTGTAATGAAATGAAGGAAAAAAATTATATTTTTATGTACATGTTATAACAAAACATTTCTATTTATTAAAAAAAGTATATAGAACTGTAATAGAAATGAGTTGATTATAATACTATTTTGACGCTGTTGTACAAAAATTATAGAAAACAAACTTATTTTGTAGTAAAATTTTAAAACAAATTGGTGTATTTGGTGTAACAGAAATATAAAATAGATTATAATAGGTAGTGAGTTTGTTCTAGATAAGTAGGTATACAATTTGAATTAATTGTATTCTGAAAAAAAGTTGTAGGTATCTATTCTTTTCAACTTTTTAATTATAAAATAATATAACTTGCAGACTTCAGGACTCAGGTCTTGTAAAAATTACATTAATCTATATCAAGTATTTCTCAATTTTTTTTTTAACAATGTTAGTAAGTAAGCAAGTTGATAAAATAAGTAAGACAATGATCGAAAATAACATTCACAGACGCATATACTGTAATTTGTAAGTTATTAGAACTATTGTTTATTTCATACTTTATGTTCGGGGGTGTATTGCAATTTTTAAAACTTGATAATATGAAATGGTGATTTTAAGAGGACACCACCTAAGTGACTAAGTAAATTACTTCGAAAGTCATTTATTTTATTAATTTCGTACAACCATGATGAAAAAAAAATTAGTCAGAAAAAAATGATATATTATAATAAACATTATAAAGATAACCTTATACAAAATTAAATTTTCATTGGGCGCTGTTTTAACGATGCCCATTTTGTTACAAGTTCTTCCACATTGAAGTTGTCCAAAATATCTTTTGCCGAGTTCAAAAACATAAGGTCGTCTATAGTCTATTCGCTGTCATGGTAGTTCGTAGATGATTTTTTATTATTTTAAGTTTACTAAAAGAACGTTCATTAGAAGCTGTTGTTACTGCTGTTATAAAAATAATTAAACAGTAAATCGAGATATTTATTACATATGCGAGTATAAAATATAATATAAGTTCGAAACAGATATAGCGAGTGGTGAAACTGGTGATAGGTTTATACAGTGCTCGAATTGGAGGGGGACCGAGTACCTCAACTAATTTTTCAGAAATTTTAGCGTACCTCTACTATTTTTATTTAAGAAAGATGCAGAAGAAACTTATTGTCGGAAGAGAATTAAATTAAAATATGAAATATAACATAGGTACTATTACCATAAATCATAATTTATGGAACTATTTAAATAAATGTACCTACTTTTTTTCAATTGATTATATTTATTAAATGTAAAGTAAGATATTAATTTTAAAATTAAATTATAGTTTTATATAATGAAAGGAGGTAAAGGGGGGTGTGGGAGGCGTAGCCCCCCTTTATAACAAGGTAAGGGGACGCTCTTTTTTTAAATGTAAATAGAGTCCCTCTACTTTTATTTTGCTAATTATCGAGCACTGGATTTATATACTTAAAGGTAAAATCCAATAGTTTTTCATAAGCAAGTTGTGGCAAAGTAGTTAAAATACGTTAAATAACGTGAATAACAATCCACAGACGTACAAATTACGATTTGTATGGTAAGGAATTTGTTACGAAATTGCGACGTATGACTTCTTGGTCAAAAATTATTTGTACGATATTTTAAAATATTTCCACAATTTTTTAGGGATGATTAGAAAATATTTTTAGAATTATATAATTTTCCTTAAAATGTTTTTAAAATATTTTAATGCTGTATAGGTAATATAATATACCTATATGTTTCTGGTTAAGAGGATGCTACACATCAAAAATAAAAGACTAAAAACTAGTTTTACACAGACATACACCGGAGCTATAATCAAAATGAAATGATAACATTTTTATACGATATAAAGAACTAAATCTGTGTCCTGTTGCATTTATTTTTTAAGAAGTTATTTTATATTAAGTAATTTACTGTTAAACTCCTATACTTTTATGTTTATTTAGACATTTATAATACAAAATTGAAACAAGTATAAAAAAAAAAAAAAAAAAAACACTAGATCTATCGCTCCACTCAGAATCCAAAATAAAAATAAATAAAATATTTTTTATACTTGTTTGTTATATTATTTATATAACAATATTTTATATAATAATATTTTATTTATTTTTATATTTTTTATACTTGTTTCAATTTTATAATATAAAATGTCTAAAAAAACATAAAATCATAATAGTTTAACAATAATAATTACTTAATTCAAAATAATTTCTTTAAAAAAAAAAAATTACAGGACACAGATTTAGTTCTTTATATGGTATAAAATAATTTCATTTTGATTTTATCCTCGGTGTTTTATGCTTGTGTAAAACTAGTTTTAGTCTCTTGATTTTTGATGTATAGCATCCTCTTAACCAGAAACATATTTAAAAAACTTAGTTTTTGATTCCCCCCACGGCCTCATCAAAAAGGTCTCACCAATATTATAATTTTAAAACTACTCATATTTAGTTTAACTACCAATAATTCATTCACATTTTAGTAGGTACCTATATAGGTGTAATTAAAATTGTCTAAGTTTTAAAAAACAATAAAAAGTCGAGCAGAAGTTTCAATTTAAATTTATACAAAATCTATAAATAAAATTTTGTATAAATCGAACAAAAATCCTACCTAAAATTTAGGAAATATAGTCTATGATAATATTGAACAATGAACATCCCTCTTTTTCAAAATTAATTTTAGCTAAAATGGATTAGTCGCGGTCCCATGGTGTTTTACTCTGATTCGTTGGCCGTTATGAATCTGCAGCTGTTCGTGCTTTCCACGATAATCGTTATCAAATATACTGCCACGTGACAAACACTCGAGCTTTATACGCTTTCTTTTTCTTTTTTTTTCTCAAGGTCGCACATTTTTTAATTATATAATATTTATAAATGTATATATTATATTATTTAATATACTATGTGAATTAAACACTTATTTTAATATATTTTAAAGTATAATTAAAATATTAATTAATTTTATTATAAAACGTTATAATATGTGAAATACTGAAATAAATAACTATAATATATTTGTCCATTGTGGACCAGTGGACCGTCATTCGTAAAACTTAAGACTATCAATAATTTTATAACTATAACATAACGGCCGTCACCATGTACATTTCAAATGAAATAGGTATATAACTTTATTATCGAACACATCAAGTACCTATACTCACTAATGTCTTATTAATGTTCTAATAGTTCCAGTGAAAATCAAAAGATAGATAAACAAACAAATTTATGATATTTGCGATGGATAGTATTCGATATTTGTAGTTGTTACCTACCTACCTACGTTATTTTTACGAATTAAACATGAAATAAAATTACGATAAAATCAATAATTGCCGAGTGCCGACTTAAAGACTAGCCGACTAGCCGAAAAACCTTAGATAAATAATAATTGTTTTTGTATAATTTTTAGTCCCACTATTTGTGAATGTGCCGACTGAAGTCTGAAAATGTATAATTTTGCCGAGTGGGGGGGTGTGACACCCCCCCACACCCCCCATTAGCTCCGGCTCTGGTTAAATGTTTAACACATGTTGACATTTAGACGAACTCGATAGGTTTTTTCGAGGCAAGAAATAAGAATAAATCTGTCATCTACAAATACATTGAAAGTGGTTAACTAATCCTAATGTCGACAGAATCGATACGGGGAAATAGTGGGCAGAACAGAAACGAACGGACCACATGTTCTTAACTAGGATCATAATGTTACAAAATATAAAATATGAATTCAAACTACAAGTCGTAATAAATAGCGGGTGTACAATTTTTAGAAACACCTAACGTGAATTAGAGTGAGCAACACGACCAGGTGTATTCCCAAAAGAAAGCATCCGATGACCAAAAATCTGTCAAAAAATGACTAGGTATATGCACTCTCAGCCAATGAAATTATTTTATGCTTAAAACAGAAATTTACGGTTACGGACAACGGATCCCAAAGTAAAGAGGTTATAGGAGGTCAAGCCTATACAACCAGTCCCACGACCACCAAAATTTCAGACGACTTGGGACTCTAGTTTAGTCGCGAACACCACGTCACTCGAGTATTCATTTTTTCACACTTATAACATCTCTTCAGGACTTAATCGTATTTTGTATTTTTCTGAACTTGGCCGAATTTTGTATTTTCTTTTAACTTGGAATAATTTTAATATTTTATGTCTCCAATACTATTCTGATCGACCGCGATCGTTTATTTTATTATTTTGTATGCGTACAATAAATAAAATTCAACATTAATTTCTAAACGGAAACTTTGTTGTTTAAATTATTTATTTAAATAATCTTATTCCATCTTCAATACTACATTTCTGAATCAGTGTGCTCTGAGGTTCAAGAACGCGCATGTTACAATATACTGATAAAAGGACCTCCTAAATGCCATATAGGGATTTCGCGCGAATGATGATTGACCTTTATTATTTTATTGTTTTTGTTTATTTCCTCTTTTTGAAAACAATATTTTGACCCTGGCTTTTACCGCCCCTCCTAAAAAAGTTTAAAAAAAGTGAAAAAGTGAATCTCATTATGTAAGTATCTAATCATAATTCTTCGATTTTGAATGTGACGAACGCCTGGGCCACTACAGCCACGTTGTCAGCAAACGTGAGAAGTTCAGTACCCTCAGGCATCTTTTCGCGTAGCAACCTATCGTAATAGATTTCTACAAGGTTGGCCCGATAATACACCACTGTGGAACCCCGCTGGCAATAATTAACGTGTCCCTATTAAGCCTTTTCTTTTTCTTCGATTTACTGATTGATATGACCGACCCTGGTCATAAAAGAGGACCCTCTTTTTACATATTTTGCACCTTCTTTCTCAGCGATGCAGTTGGCTTCTCTTTTTTGCTTCCGCATCCTTTGATATGCCCTTCTTAGTTGGTTCCTTGCTGTTCTAAATTCTGCAAGCTCTGGATTTTGTAAAATGTATACTGATTTTCTTTGGTTTATTTCTCTTTTCTTCGGTTTTATTTGATCACATGTTTCTATTATGGTTCTCATCAAAATCTCTACATCAATCTCTAGCATAATATTGATGTAATAAAATTTAAAATTTTTGACTTTTCAGTAGGTAGGTACCTAATTCACAAACAAATTGGAAATATAAACATTTTTCTGTGTACCTACCTGTTTTTACACTTATTTAAATAAAAGAAATTGAGTGTAGGATTTTTTGGGTGCAGAGCTTTCCAATAAAAATGTGTTTTTAAATAAATTCAAACGTGGTTGACTATAGTTAGGTAATATTACAATATTGTCCGTGCATAATATAATAATAAAATCATTCTTATATTAAGTACATATTTACTTTTCATAAATACAATTTGTTGTAGGTAAAGAGCCTAGAGGCTAAAGATAAAATTATAAATAAGCTCGACTACCAACTGATATTTTCGTTGAAGGGGGAGAAGACCTTCTCAGGCCCCCCCACCAGGATGGCCTTAGCTAAAAGCACGGCTATAGCACCGCCAATACGCAATTTTCACATTTCATTAGAATAGGTAAAAATATCAGTACAAATTTGTCTTATCAATTAATAATTGATATCACATTTTAGTTTGTGATAAATGTTATCAGTTTATTATTTAAAATTAGTAGTTACTACTTACTAGTTTTATATTGGTACTTTCATTCGTTTCTTGTTGAAATAAAAAATAGGTAATCATTTAATAAGTCGTTTTTTGATTGATTGATATTTTATTATGTTTAATACGAGTTTCAAGTCCACATTAAAGAAACTCTGTCCTTTGATTAATGTGAGTAAATTTTGGTTTGAATTGCGTTTATTTCAAATGATTTTTTTATAAATGTTATACAATCACATTTTGTCAGGATCAGTTAAGATGTATCTGTGCGAAACATTTATCAAAATTAACCGAGAAACAAGCAGAACTGATGAGAAAAAAGTTGCCTCAAATAAAGCCAATAAAAGGTGTCAAACACATAATATTGGTAGCCTCCGGTAAAGGTGGTGTTGGGAAATCAACAACTGCAGGTAAATTAATATATTGTATTTGAACTATATAGTAATAATGACAAATTGTATGTTACATAGTGAATTTAGCAACAGCTCTAAAATGTGTAGCACCTCACAAAGATGTTGGATTATTAGACGCAGATGTATTCGGTCCATCTATACCATTGATGATGAACTTGCACGAAACACCTTTAATTAATAATGGTATCCATAACCTAATCATACAATGAATATTAAATTTAAATTCAATTTGATTTATAGATAACCTTATGGTTCCTCTCATTAACTATGGGGTGAAATGGTAAACTACTTGTGAAAACTCAACGTCTTTAAACATTTGATTAATTTTATTTATTACAGCATGTCAATGGGTAATTTGATAACTAACCAATCAGCTGCCATTTGGAGAGGCCTAATGGTTATGGGTGCCATTGACAAATTAATAAGAGGTGTTTGTTGGGATCATACAGACTATATGATAGTGGATACTCCTCCTGGAACAGGAGACACACACTTATCACTCGCTCAAAATCTGCCAATAAGTGGTATACCGTTCAATTACATTTTTATTTTAAATATTTATAAAAGTCTTACATTTCAGGCGTTATAATTGTAACAACAGGCCAAAAAGCTGCACTCAATGTGACTAGAAGGGGTATAACAATGTTTAAAAAATTAGACATTCCTATATTAGGAATAGTACAAAATATGAGTATAATGAAATGTTCAAAATGTTCTCACGAAAATCACATATTTGGAGATAATGTTCAAGAATTAGCCAAACTAGAAGGTACCTTAGTACTGTTTACAAAACTGTGTGGATGACTATATTGAGCCTAGCGGTAATTTCTCACCAGAACAATTATTTCCCAATTTTTCCGCCATCTCATATACATATATATATTATATACTATCAAGTGTCTGCTATCGGAACAATTTGTCCAACCTCTATGGAGATATGGCAACTAGATGTGACAATGTCATCCATATAGTTTCGTGAACTGTTCTATAATTATTTTATCAATAACTTATTCAATTTTAATTGGTAATAATATTATTTTCAGAAATAGATACGTTGTTTTCTATTCCTTTGGATCCAGCTATAACTGATGGCTGTGATACTGGTCAGCCTATTGTCATTACTCATCCAGATTCTTTACAAGTAATTTAAATTATATTAAATGTGTATAAGATTCACAGTGAAGCAAATGTTTCGTAATTTTAATACAGTCTTTTAGATTATCAACATTTGTATATTGTGTGATGTTTAAATATAATTTATATTATATATTATTTTTTAAAATTTAATTAATTGAAATATGATGTTGACCTAAAAACTGTAAAATTATTTGTAAATTGAATCTCCTTGTTGATTGCGATCATTATCCCCTTATATTTTTTACCTGTTCACCCCCCTATTTTCCTATAATAAAAACAGTAGAGTAATAATTTTCAAATAATAAATATGACCAATATTTTTTTGATAAATGTAATTTTATAAAAATAATTATTAATAATAATAATCAAAAAGTTAAATTCAATTTAAGTACCTATGATACAAAAATTAAATAAATATCTAGGTATTTGTTTACAAATAAAATAATTATTAGACCATTTCCATTAATAAATAGATACTTTTCAGGTATTCCGTAAATAGACAAGTAAATATTTTGCATTTTATTAAAAAGTTAATTTGACCATAGAACATGATATGATAATCGCATAGTCGTATAGACACAAAATGTGACTATTTATAAAAAAAATGTTCACCCATAACATTTTATGTGATGATAATAAGTAATAAGAAATTCCAATATAACACCGATAGACAATAGCCTTATATTATATAGATTATGAAATATAAAGAGGGTTTAAATAAATACAAATCAAATTCTGAAATGTTCAAGCATGTTTGCAATCAATGAGGAAGAAATGTTTGAATACCAAATTAATTGTATATCCTAGATAGACAATGTAGTATAGGGGTAGCTTCAATAGTAGACAAAATGAGAGAGAATAGATTAAGATGGCTCGGGCATGTATTAAGGAGGGAAGAGACTGAGGCAGTAAGATTAGTAAGGGGAATGCATGTTGTTGGTAAGAGGGGGAGGGGAAGACCGAAAAAGAGATGGTGGATGTAATGGCGAGTGATATGAGGAAGGTGGGAGTAAGTGAAGAATATGCGGGAGATAGAGTTAAGTGGAAGTGTAGGACCAGGGTGGCCGACCCCAAATAGTTGGGAGAGAAGGCAAAGATAGACAATGGGCACACATTTATTTGATAATTTTATTTTTCAATACCAAGGCTTGAATTCGCTGAGCTTAGTGCCCAATTTACATGGAGAGTGTATACATATTATATGCGCACTGTGCACATTGTATTATATTTCACAATTTACACAAATGTATATGCCAATAACAAAAATAAATCATGCATTCAGCCCTTGTCGGTGTCATGCAATATAATTTGCACTCTGCACATATGTATATAATGTGACATTTAGTATGTAAGTACCGTATATAATGTATGTCCAGAATTGTAAATATCTAAACTCTAATATTGATACATTACTATCGTTGTCTATGGCGTCTAAATTTAATCTAGTATTATTACTGTAAATCTTATAAAATTTGTTTTCGTTAAGAATTTATATTTTAATAACAGTATATTTCCATACTATACATTTTTCTTTCTGTTTTGTATTTTACTTTTAGGCTGACGTCTACAAAAATCTAGCAAAATATATGATGCATTTCTTAGAAAAATCCAACAGTAAGTGATGGACATGGCTGGATTAGTGATCTGCTAAACAGTGAATCGTAAATTTATAATATACTAAATTATTTTGTAAAATAACTTGAATAATTAATAAATCATATATATTGAAAAAAAATTGAGTTATTATTACATTAATGAAGTTTTTAACAATTGTACAAATATCAAACTGAAAATATGAGTGTATAAAACTTGGTTATGAAAAAAAAAAAATGAAACAACATATTTACCTATATACTATAGACCTGCAAGGATCATTCATACTATTTTGGCCTAGTCTGGTCCAAAAAATTTTATAAAAAAAAAATCTGGTCTGAAAATTTCATAAAAAAGCCTTAGATACCAAATACAATGTATATTCTTTCCCACGCCATGTATGTTTATTATTCAGAGCCTGGAATATTCCTTTTAAAAGAAACTAGTATATGTTCTGGTTCCTTTTATTAAAAATAAATTAAATCCTTTTTCGTTCCAAGCTGGAAGAAAGGAACTACCTAATTCCTTTCATTGTTTCTAAAAATGTAACATTTTTCATTCCTCAACAATTTTAAAATTCTTAAAAATATGCAGAGATAAAATGAAATTATTTATAATATAAATCATACATACTTTTAAGTACCAACCTCGTTTTTTGTCATTTAATTAATTTTTTTAATTTAGAAGCATTTCGTATTACTGGTAGGATATTGGTGGTAAAAGTTGGTAATCTAAATGTTTTAGATTCTGAGAGCAAGGAATGTATTAATGTATTAGTTTTACAATATTATAATAATATATGTTGCTGTGTTAAAGTAAAGAATTATTTTGAATCTAGTTATTAAATCAGTAGATTCTAGTAACTAAAATCTAGTTGATTTTTTAAAGAGATAATTTTTCGATTTTCCCAGTATTTTTTTCAGACGTAACAGAAAATTACCAAAACTTATTATAAATGGAAAATAATTAAGTCGGAGACTTTATATTTTATTGGTACTAAAATTTACTATAGCACTTTAATATTAACGTGATAAAAGTTAAAATTATAACCTAAAATAATAACAATACAATATTCTGTTCGAGGACCGATAAATAACTTCGACCATCTCTACCTGGACGTTTCTTAAAACTATGATTTTCAAAAAAATATCTAGGTATTTATTATGTATTTATATTTATACCTAATATTTAATATTATTATTATGGCATACCTACAGGTTTAATTGTATAGTTCAATAATATCTAAATTTATGAAAAAAAATTATATAAAATTTTTTATTAAATTCTAAAAATTCTTTAAATTATGTTAAAAAAAAAGAACCAAAATAAACGTTGTTTCTCCTGAAAATGAATGAAATTCTAATACGTTTCTTCCATAGAAAAACACAAAAAAAGAACTTCGTTCCCCCGATACGTTCCTGAAAATTTAACTAAATGAAAGGAATGCGTTTCTTCAAGGGGGCTATTTTGTACTCATATGGACGATTTTCGTATGTGGAAAATACATAAATTTATATTACAGCTTATATTATGTATTATATATATTATAGCACTGATATTGTACTTACATACTGTGGGAAAGATAATAAACATTAAATAAATAAAATAAATTGATAATCAGCTTAGGTAATATTCGTATTTAATTCTTGGACACAACACTGAATTCTCGTGTGATAATTTAAGCAATAACTGAATAAGTCCACAGATATATTTATATTTATTAATTTTGTTATATATATCTGTGAATAAGTCCAAGTATAAATTAATCAAAAAAATATATAATCTCACATTAATATTACTTTTATCACCTTACAACCTCATTTTAAACTTATTGTTAGTATTTTAATTTATCATTATATTTTATATATTATAATTTATCATACATGTTCAAACACCAAATTAAAAATTCTATAATAAGTCTGGCCCAGTTTGAAAAATTGTACAAAAATCCCAGGTTTAGCCCGAAAACAATTCCAAGACCTTTAAATAGCTCAATCTGGTCCTTTTTTCATAAGTCTAATTGAGGGCTGGTCCGGATCAGTCCAGCCTTGCAGATCTTTACTATATACCCAGTAAATCCATTCTACATATTAAGATAACGCTACACTTTTTTAAGAGGTTTTTATGAAAACATCTATAAATCATATCAAAATATGACATCTTTACTAAATATTTAAAAAAATGTTAATTAAATAATTGAAAGACGTTTAAGTATCTTTTTAATGTATTATACTATCTGTTACTGTGTTGTTGATAACCATAGTTATACCACAAAATCACATGCAGGTTTCAATAATATAGCGTGTTACTCAAAGTAAAACGATATATCATAAACATGTATGAAAATAGTCAATATTGTTGCTCTGTATGCCAACATAGTGTGAACTGAGGGGGTAGCTGGGGGGGAAACCGGTCCTCTCTGACTCAATAAGGCTCTTTCTTAACGTGCAACTACTATATATATAATTTCTTTTTTTTTTGTAATTTAGAAGCGCTGTTTCATTGACCAATTGAAATGTTTTAATGGACTATAAATTATTTATAAATGTTAAATAGCATACTATAATATTAATTATCATTGTCTTCACTATAATATGTATTACTATAGCCTTTACACATTCCTATTACAATTTTCATTTTACAGTCAATACTTTTTGAGATAAATATGATGTAATTTAAATGTATTTAAAACATGTACAAAGTGTAGAAAAATAAGTTTAATAATTTGGCGAGACTTTATTGAGAAAAATAAATAAAATAAAACATAATTATTGCATTAATAAAACTCACAAGCAAAAGCAATTTGATAAATATAAATATAATCATCTCTTACTATTCTAATGTAATAAATAAATAAATAAAAAATTTATGTTAGTAGTAGGTACATTCATTGACAGTATAAATTTTCATGTCAAACATAAAAAATAAATAAATATATTAAACAAAAATTCACTTTCAATTATAATTTGGAACAATTAAATAAAAATAAAATATATTACTGATATAACATTTCAATGCAAATTAATTTTAAATTGCTCACAAGATTTAGTCTTAAGCTAAATAGTTAAGTATACGTAAATAAATCTATTATATTATAAAAAAACCTCTGACAGCGTGCAATATATTATTATTTAATTTTGGAAAAGTGTTTTCGTGAACTCTATATAGTCTAGAGCACCAGTGATTGGTCGTTCAGTTTTAACATCGACAAACGGCTTCATACGAGCAACACAATAATCAGCCATATCCTTAGTGAGGTTCTAAAATGAATACATTCCAATATTAATACATTCACAAAATATTGTTTTATATTGAGTAATGATAAAAAAAAAAAAAATACATATTTTATAATATTCCTAAAGTATTTGTAATACATATCAGGTATTATTATTGTATCATTAAGTTACAAATGAATTATTGTATTTAATGAAAAAAAAAAAAAAAGTGCAAAAATTAATAAACAGAATACATACATAGAATATATTATAAATAATAATAAATAAATAAAAATGATTGAACAATGACTAGTAACATGGATATATTAAAACGGCTATTAGAAAATTATGTATTGTTGTCAACATAATAGATGTGCTTAGTAAACATTTTTAAATTTTATTTTAGAAATATATTGTTTGTATCGAATTTTGAAACTTCTACTAGTTTTTTTAATGTAAATTCCAGAAATAAAATCTTCCCTTAAATTTAATTTTGCTAAGAATGTAATCATAGTATATAGAATATGTATCAATATAGAAAAAGATTTAATAATATTAAATAACCAAAAATATACACACATAAATTCAGTATAGTAATCAATATTAATCATTAGTCATTTATAATGAAGTAAAACACAATAGTTTTAATAATATATTTATTTAAATATACAAACATCTTAAAAATGATAATATTTACCAATATATACTACACAACGATACATAATATTCTAACAGCTATTTTAATATATTCTGTTAATTAATTTTCATATTTTTTTGTATTCCTTCTTTGTCTTTTTTATTATTAATTTGTAACATGATGATGACTTATGGTCAAAATTAGTTGTTACCTTTATAAAAATTGCAAATATTCTAGGCATATCAATTTTTATTTGAATATTACAATTTTTGAACTAATTTTTTTTTTTTTAATATATTGTGCGATACTTACAGCATAAAGTTCTTCTTTTGTAACATATGGTCTGTCACCAGCTGTAATTGCCCTGAATGCATTTTCGATTTCTTCTGAACTTTGTACATTTTCTGTTTCTTTGCTGATCATAAAAGCCATGTACTCCTGAAGTGATACATAACCATCACGATTTGGGTCCACCACATCTGAAAAACCAAAAACCAAAAAGTGAAAAACAACCACACAAATAATCAATTTGACAGATAAAATACCTAAAATTGCTTCAAATTCAGGATCGGGCTGTCCTTCTTCTACCATGGGTAAATCATAACCTAAGGCTCTGAGACAGGATTTGAATTCAGTTTTATCAAGACGTCCTGAACGCTCCTTGTCAAAGTGTTTGAACATCATTGAAAATTCTTTTAGTGCATCTTCACTGACACCTGATTGGTTTCTAGCCTGAATTTGTTGTTCTAGATTATGTTGCATTCGCATACCTAACTGATCTAGTTGATCCCATTGTTGAGCTAAACCTACAGTACTATGTTCCGTGTACCTAATAAATTATTGGAAATTATATTATTAGCACATTTCATTTATGAATGAAATAAAATAGACAAAATGTACCTGTTGTCCAATATTAGGTGTTCTTCAAGAATAGCTCCAAGGTCTTCAATTTTCTTCAAATCTGAACGCCGAGAACGTACTTCAGTTGCTTTACGCTATTAAAATAATACAGTTAATAATAAATTAAATACAAATCCAAATTTAATAATATTACCTTAATAGCTTCTAGTTGTTGTTCTAAAGAACCAGATCCTTCCATCATTGATGTTCTAAAAAAAAGAAAATGTGTAAATTACATCATGTTACAAAAATAAATCAGAATTCACTAAAAATGTATAACAAACATTACGACTGAAATTTAAACAAGCTCTATAAGTACTTTTTTTCCTTTTCTGTAAACTAATAAATACTAATTAAATAAAACAAATTTCCTAAATGGAATTCATACCTGGTTTCTGTTAACCACTGGTGGAAAGTGTTGGCGTGTTTAGCAAATTCTTTTCTCAGTGTGTCATTTTCATCTTGTCTTTGGGCTTCTTTAGTCAATTCAATGTCTCGTTCTTTAATGATTTTTTGAAGATTACGCCAAGTATCTTCTAAAGCTTCCATTGTGAACCATGTATATGGGTTGGGTCCAACATTAAAACTTTTGATCTGATGATCAAGGGCGGCTAAAGCTTCAAAATCTGATTGAGCAGATGTCAGTGATGCCTATACAATTTCAGTGTATATTAAAGTAACAGATAATATATTTTAAAGTTTTCATTAATATTTTACTTACTTGGAATTGTGCATGTGCTTCACGAAGGGCTCTTATCTCTTCAATGGAATTACAACGCACAGGGTCTGTTAAATCTTCTTCAGCATTTTCAAACCAAGAATTGAATGCAGAAGCTTTTTTGGCAAAAGTCAAGTACAATTCTTCAATCTGTCGGAATTGATTTTGCATACGTAATAATTGCTGCTTTCGACCATCAGAATCACCCAATAATTTTTGCCATCTAAAAATGTTTAATTGTGTTATATTACTAATCAATCAACATTGAATCTAAATAATTTACTATATCTTCTTCTATCTCAACTATTTGGTATCATTAGCCCAATCCTTAATTTCTACATCGTCTTCACTTATACCAATCCTCCTCATAACATTTTCAACTTCTTTTCTCCTATTTCCTTTATTAATATTACTGATTCGGTTTTTTCCCTCTTTTTAACATGGCTGAGCCATCTCAATCTATTCTCTCCCATTTTGTCTACTATGGAATCCTCTTACTATACTTATTTCTTATTTTGGCATGTCACTCATAATTATTCTATACCTTTTTTTAAAAAAAAAAAATAAATATCAATACCTGTCAATAACATCAGCATGTCGTTTTAATATTGCTTCCGATTGATTGTGATTAGCAGCAATCAATTGATCCTTAAGTGAAGTAATATTTTGTATTCCTTCATGTTCAAATGCATGCAAGCCTAGAAAAATAATTAATATAATTTTAGTTATTTGTTATTTTGGTTACACGTGATTAGAAGATTAGAACACAGATGAAGACATTTTCTTTATTTTTTATTTGTCTAATATAAAGCTTTATTAACTGCATAGATACAGGGTTTAAATATGTAATTATTATTTTTGTTACATGGTTTTCAGTTTTAAAATGTTATTGAAATTTTACAATATAACATTTTACATTTTAAAATATTAAATTAAAAAATAAAATAAAATAAAATAATAATTTTAACATATTTACTGCAGACCATATTTTGGTTGTACTTACTACAATGCCAACCTAAAATGGACATAAAATTCATTACGACATAATACTTTTTCATATTTTTGAGGAAAATACTATAATTTTAGAAAAGATTCATTCATTTATATAATTTATGAAGTCTATAAAGATAATTGTTGATCAAGAATATTGTACAAATTATAATGTTGACTGAATTATAAAAATATAGACAACAGCAAACGTGTTAATTCCTGCAAATATTATTATGGAAACATTTAGTTTTAATATGGTGCAAGCGTCAACCTGTACCGTAAATCTTAGAACAGATTATTTATTAATGTTCTAAACATTTTAACTAAACCTATTAAAACGTATAACATTATTTAAATTTTACAATATAACATTTTCTATTTTGAAATGAGTTATAATGTTAAAATAAATAATGTTTTCAAGTCCTATATATATGACACATAAATGCATAAATATATATAATTAAAACGTTTTAAGTTCTTTATTTTTACCAGCGTCAAATGTTTCTTGTTTAGTAAGTAAAGTTTGAACAGTTGATAAGTCTCTTCCATACTCTTCTGAACGAACATGGGTTTCCTTATCGGCGATCCATGATTCAACAACATCAGCTTTCCACATAAATTGTAAGTAAGCAGAATTGTCCATTAACTTAGATTTGCGTTTAGCAGCCAAAGCAGATAAATTGTCCAACTTAATCTAATTTTGAATACAACTTGATCAATTATGTTCAAATTAAATATTTTTAGGTGACTCACCTGTAGTTGTTGGCAACGCTGCAATATACTATCTGCGTGATGGTTCTTAGAATCAGCAAGGTCTATACCACCATTGCTTATTTGTTCACAGCGGTCACGATGTACAGCAAAATCAGTTTCAAACGCATCATGCTTTTTCAAAAGACCTTGTACAGCTGCCATAGTATCGCCAAAATCTTCCACAGATAATAATTGATGTTTTTCGCTAAAAATAAAAGCAAGTTGTTATTAATATGAACATGTATATTATTAAGTTATGTATATTAACTAACCTGATCCAAGCTTCTTCTTCTTCGACTTTAGCCAAAAATTGTTGGTAGGTTAATGACTCATCTAATTTTTTACCTCTAGTCGAAGACATTTGCTTTAATTCATCCCATGCTTGATTAAGTAATTTCAATCTCTTTAAACAAAAATAACCATTAAATCATTAGATATGTAATATTTTCTAAAATTAAAATAAATCCCTACCTGTTCAATTTCCGGTACACCTAGATTAGAAACATCCATTAATTTCTCTCCAGCTTCTTGCACGGATTGTATAGCGGGTTCATGTGATGCTAATTCTGCTTCAAGACGCTTATGTTTTTTTTTAAGATTTTGAACACCAGTTAAATCACGACCATAATCGTCAGATCCAACTAAAAGTTTTTTCTCTCTAATGACAATAATAAAGAAATAAAAATTAACATTAAAATGAAATGATTAAAATATACAACTAACTTTATCCACGATTCTTCATCAGCAATGTCTCTAAAGAATTGATGTAAAGTATTAGCTTCATTTAAACGAGCTTGACGATGGGCTGCCAAATTTCTGATGCGTTCATATCTTTCATTGATAGAACTACGACGTTCCTGAATACTTCCTGCTTCAAATTGACCACTCTCAATTAAAGAATCTGCTTGACCATTCATATCTGAATTAAACAAATTAATTAATATATTTAAATAATAAACAATTAAGTGAACATTAATTAAACATCAGTTATATAATAACCTCGAATACGATCTTCATGTGCTTGAATATCAGCTTCAACAAGTTGATGTTTTTTAATTAAATTTTGAACAGATGCTAAATCCTTTCCAGAATCTTCCGATGTTAATAATGATTCAACTTCACCTAACCAAAAGTCCAAATCTTTAACGGCAGCAATATAAGTACGCTGTTTGTTTGCTTCTTTAAGTTTTAATGATTTTTCAGTTGTTTTTTGAGTCAAATACTCCCATTGATCAGCAATCGAACCTAATCTTGACTAAAATAATATATATATATATACATAAATGTAAGATAATACATAATAATATACTATAACCATAAGGTTAAGGGTTAATTAAGTACCTGAACAGCTTCTTCAGATCCAGCACACTGATGTTTGTCAATCAAATTCTGTCCCATACCTAAAACACTTTGAATTCGATCAGCATTAGCAGCTAATTCGGCTTCAAATGCTTGATGTTTTTGATGTTTAGATTGAATATTAGCAGGATCTTTGTAGCTTTCTTCTGTGGCCAATTGCAGTTTCTCCGCAATCCAATTTTCAATCTCATCAGCATCTCTACTGAACTGTTGTAAAGTTTGTGATTCACCAAGTTTTGATCGTTTTTCAATCAAAGCTTCTTTCAAATGACGCCATCGATTCAGAACTTGTTGTCTTTTTTCATCAATAGGAGTTGCGGCATAATGTTGTGCAGCCATTAATTGATCAGCTAGTGTTTGTAAAGCTGCAATTTTTTCTTCCTACACACATATTTAAGTTAAAACTAAGAAATTTCTAAAGAAAATATATTAAATTATTCCACAACATACATGTGCATTAATAGCTTTATCAAAATCTTCATGTTTTTTAATTAAAGCTTCAACATTATCACCCTTAGAATCAACTTCTTCAGAAGCAAGGAATGCTTCTCGGGCAGACATCCAATTCTCAGCTTGTTCACAATCTCTATAGAATAATTGTAATTCCAAACACTGGTCTAGTTGCATTCGGCGATTTATCCATGCTCTGTATTCAATAAAATATTAACACAAACAATTTTCTAAGCATAATAACATTTTATAAATTAAAACTTACTCTTCTAACTCTTGTCTAGCTTCAGTCATACTTTCCAGTTTTTCTTGAATTTCAACGCTAGCATAGTGTCCAGATTGTAAAAGTTGCTGACCAAACATTTCAAATGTTTGGAATGTACCAGTGCGAGCATCGATTTCGGTACGATGTTCCTTTAACACAAATTACACAAATTAATATTAAAATAATAAAACATTTTGTTTGTTCAAATAGTGAAATGTGTGATAAAATCAAATATATATATATATATATATTTTTTTTTAGTAACACTCAAAAGATATATCTTTTATAAAATATCAAGATATATTTGATAAATATGTTATGATATTAGTTTAAATAAATGATTTTTTTTTATTAGTATACAATCTCTTATTAATTTAGTAATAATTGAAAAACTCATTGATAATATGTTAACTAAAATAAAATTATGACACAAACTTAAACAATGAGTTAATATTATTATAATTATTAATTAATATTATGGCCCAGATATTTATAAATTTTTTAATTGGTAAAGTTACATTTTAAATTTAAAAACAATTTATTAACTTTAATTTTCAACTAAAGTGTAGCTCATGTTAATAAAGAATAAAAAATACAATTTATTTTTAAATTTAATTACTAATAATAATAACAATATAGGAACTTAATACATTTCTTTAAATTTTAAGTATCTTTTAAAGTACAATTAAAGAGTTTCTTTGTGCAATAGGGTATCTTTTTTATTATATGTTAAAAAAAGTTAAAAAATATATTAATTTGTCTTCCTATGATGAATCAATTTAATGACAATTGTATATACAAGAAAAAAGTGCACTAAATGCATTTACAATTGGTAATGTGTAATGATTAGTTATCAGATTTTCACCCCATTTTGTATTGGTTAGAGTATAAAATTTATTTTCAAAGAAAAACAAATATAAGTTGAATCACATTAAAAATAATCAAATACTTTGAAGAATAATTATATAACATTATATAATATATAAATTCTATAATAAGAATCTGGGCGCTCTAATTTATTACTATGTAGTACCTATTTACTAATATTATTTATAGAATGTGAAAAATAAAACTTAAACATTCAATAGTGTCAGTGAAGTGCAAACTTTTAATGACATTTACGCAAAACCAATTCATTTTGTACCTGAGCTATACCATAACGATAGTCTATTTCAGCTCTCAAACTCTACAAAAACATCAATACGTACATTTTACATAAATATAAAATATATATGCTTTAACACTGTGGATATTGCTAGGCATAAATCCATAAATAATATCTAAAACAGTAAAATTTGAATTATTTATAAATATTTATTTTACCTGATGACGTTCCAATAATGCCTCAGCTCCAGTGACATCAGATGCTAATTCATCACTAGAAACTAAACCCATCATTGAATTGATCCAAGACATTAAATCACGGTAATCAGACAAAAATCGTTGTAAATCATAAGAGTCTAAAAGTTTTTCCTTTCTTGAGTTTGCTTTTGTCGTTAATTGAGTCCATTCTTCATTAATTTCCCTTTGTTTCATGTAAGTATTATCACGGGTCTCGGGATGGGTATTCATTAAACGATTAGCGGTTTCATCCAATTGGCGAATCTAATAATAAAGTTGGGTATACTTATTAATATAAAGTTTGTATATTCATAATTATTACAATAGAACAATATTTTTTACTAACCTTATCTTGTAAAGCAGCCAAATCACGTTCTAATCCTTCATGTTTGCGTTGCAAAGCTTGAACACTTCGTAAATCTTTACCAAGATCATCATTATTAAGAGCATCATCTTTTTCTCGAATCCAATCACGTGTTTCATCAACATCTCTGTGGAATCGTTGAACTTCGTGAGCTGATCCTAACTGAGTTGCTCGAGCTTGAGTAAGTTGTTGAAGAGATGTCCATTTTTCATTCAAATCCTAGTTATTACATTCAAAATAAAAATTAGTTATTGACTGAATATACTATATAGTATATACAATACATCTTACTATCTTAGTACAATATGAATTATCCAGTATAACATAAAATAATTTAGATAAATAAAAATACTCTATGGTAAATAGGGAGTAGAAACATTTCACTCCTTGGGTCGGAGACTAGTAGTGGATATACTAAATTTATATACATGTTAATTAAATAATTTTGAGCAAAGCTGCATAACAATAACTTGAACCTAATCATTTGGAAACTAACGACAACAGATATAGCTTAATACTAGTATCGCCAGTAACTGAAGTATATAATGCCATGGACATTTTTTTATAATTATGAGGGAGATTCAACACTATTTCATTGACAACTAATGTATTCAAATTATTTAAAATTCAGAATACTGGAATCTACACCACATTAGACATCAGCACAGGATAATACAGGCTAGCCATTGAGAAGAAATGTTAATTTTTACAAAACAACATAAATTTGGTGGGGAACAGGGAACTAAGTGTCTACATTTTTTGATTGATGAAACGGTAGAAGGAAATAATTAATTTTCTTAAAGTGAACCTAATATAAACTATTATTTGTAAAACTTTATATCGTTGTTTTTCTATAACATTATCATCAAATTGTGTTTTATTCAATATCATACCTAGAACTATTTTGGAATATTGTAATATGTATAGTAATTTCAAGAAATGTCAAAATATTGTATCTAAAATTATTATATTAATTATTTAAAATTGTGAGGATATTTGTAAAATACTTAGGAACTAATCACATTTTAGGAAACACACCTATCTATAACCTAAATGTTTATTATTTTAAATTTTACAAACCTGAATTTGTGTGTTGATCTTCAATGCTGCTTCGGTTTGACCCAAACTCATTAACTGCATTGCTATTTCGTTCATTTCAGCTAAACGCACTTCATTTGCTTTCAAATCAGATTGGAAATCATCAAATTTCTTTTGCATGACTTCCACTTGTTCCAAATCTTCTCCAACATCTTGTACTTGAGCATGGTTTTCCTAAAATAGACAATAGTGCACATAATTTATACAAATTAAATAATAATATAAAAAAAGACTAAAGTATATAAATCACTTTGATCATAGGGTAGGATAATATTAGTAGATATATTAAATTTCAAAACAATTATGGCATTATATAAAACAATTCTATGTTGGATGTTATGTAATTGTACATACCTTTCAAAATTAATTTTTTTTTATAATATTATACCATTGTAAAATTTTAGATTCTGAGTATAGCGAGGATTGTGTTAGTTGTACAATGATGTTTTTTCTTTTATATACATGTATATACTTTTTTGGACGTAAGGAATAAAGTAAGAGTTTTCTAGTATAGAGGTTTTTGATAAGAAATTTTTTCGAGTTAGTACTTTAGAGGTTATTTTTTGATTTTCTATGTAGTAATTAATAGTATATGCAAAATAGTAAAAAAAACTACCTTGTATAACACAAAGAGTTGTAATAAATTAGAAAAAAATAAATAAACTAGTTATAATTACCTAACCTAAAGGTGATTTATAACGTAAAATAGTTTCCAATAGACGGAAAATTATTATAATTGGAAAATTAAATGTTAGAAACTTGAAATTTAGACCAAATATTTAATACTATTATACATATACTATGTATAATTACGTCACATTTTTTATTAGCCATACTATCATTAATTATTTCAGTAATATATAGTAACTAACTATGGCAACTTTATTTATTATTTAAAATTTCCCATTATAAAATAGGTAGGTAGTTTTTCTTTATTCTTCAAAAAACTACTAGGAAAGTTAAAAAACAACCCCTTGAAAATAGGTACCATCTAAAACAAATTTGGTATCAAAAAACTACTTTCAGGAAAAAAAATAAACATAAAAAAAAAAAATTAAAAATTTATTAAACCTTATCTTTAATCCATGTAGCCAATTCTGCTGCTTCCCTGACCAATACATAAGCTTTAACGGTTTCAGCAAGTTTAGTTTGTCGTTCTTTAGCTAGGTTCAAGAGTCGTGTATATTGAGCTTCAATTTGTGCTTGTCTAGCAGCAATAGATCCACCTGTAGCCAAATGTTGTTGAGATGCACTTAGACCAGAAACTTCAAGTCGTTTAACATATGGAGCTGGGACAAATCCTTGACGATCATTTACTTCCACTTTCCACCATTCCTAAAATAAAAATCATTAAAATATAAAATAGTATTTATAATACTACATGACACTTTTTAAAGCTTTGACGAGAGAATTATTTATATAAAGGTTACATTTAGAGAATTAAATGTTTTAAATTATTTATAACAAAATTTTAAGAGTAAAGATATATATTTATGTTTGCTACGATTGCATGATTTTCCAACAATATTTTAATTTTTAATGTATTTATATTTTATATTATATTATATACGAGTTATATACATGTTTAATAACTTCAAAGACAGAATATAGATAACAGATAATCTATATTGAAATATTTTAAATGCAATTGATTTGATATTACGTATATATATACGGTTATACTATCTTTGTAAAACATATTTATATATACAAGAGCAAGTGGGGGAAGGCCTATCTATCTAAAGTTGAAACTCAGTCAGCCAAATAAACGTATACTATGTTTTTTTTTACTGTTCAGTCTGCCAAACAGATATATTGCCATCTTATTAAATTGGCTTTCTACACTCCTGTTTATACAATTTCCTCAATACTAATCAAAGGATTAAGAGACATCAAAACAAAATATTGGAAAACTGTTTAAAAAATATATATATAATTAAGGGTTAAAAATATTGTAAACTCAGTATGTATTATATTAAAAATATACTCAATATGAAAGTTTTAAAATGTGTACTTTATTATTCGAATTCAATAGAATCAAAACATCTCCTTTCTTCATAGAAACTTCTCTTGGTGATTTTTCAGTGTAGTCAAACAATGCCATAACACATTCCTTTCCACTAACATCAACCACAGGAGTTTCTTGTTGCTAAATAAAATAAAAATATACTTTCATTAATTATAGTCATGTTGATAGAAAAATATTGTTTTTACCTTGCATGCCGCAGCTTGTTCAGAGAGTGATGCAACTGTTGTTTTAAATGCTTCCAAATCTGACAATAATGCTTCATGCTTTTTCAATAAAGCTTCTGAAGAATCTTCATCTCTTCCATAATCTTGACTTAAAACCATTGGTTCTTTTTCTTTAACCCAAGATTCAGCTTCATTAGCGTCAGCAAAGTACTGATGCGCTTGAAGAGAATCCTCTAAGTCTTGTTTACGCTGAAAATACAATTTTCACCATTCAGTAGGTTTATAAAATATAAATAAAAAATTATTATAAAATAATCTATTACAAAAAATATATTGATTTTTACCATTGCAATATTTATTTCACTTATTTAGTATAATAAAAAAAGAACAATTATGGATACTTGTTGAATAACTTGCGACTACAAAATATTATTCAAGGACTACTAATCTTTTTGAAATATATTATTTTAGAAAAAAAATAAATGAATAAATAAATTATTAATAAACAATAAACTTTACCAATTAAAAAATTGTTCTACGTGAATAGATATTATATATGGCAAAGCGCTATATATATATATCTCCAGTTATACATTATATTTATTTTAATAAATTAAGTACATATTAAATTAAATTTAATATTGTTTACTAAAGTGTTTTTTTTTTTTTAAATAATTTTGGTAATTTTAATAACAGCTATTAATGTATTACTGATTATGAATTTTCTGACAAGACATTATCAATTACAAAAGTAGGAAAAATACACCGATCTGAAATTAATTAAAAAACGATCATTCTAAATTTAATAAAAGAATTAATAATTATACCTGTAATGCTTTATCTTTAAGATGATTCCAATGTTTATTAAGATTAGCTAAACGCTGTTTTATATCTTCAGAAGCAAAATGTTTAGCATCAACCATTTGTTGTCCTGATTGAGTTACAGCTGCTATACGAGATTCATGGTTATTAATTTCAGCTACAACAGCTTGGTGTTTCTTCATTAAGTTTTGAACTCCAATTAAATCTCGTCCTAAAATTTAATTAATCTTATTCTTTAATTTACTTTTATAAACAATACATTAAAGGTAATAAAAAGAAAAATACTTGCCTCGATTGGTTGAAGCTGCAACAGGTTCCTTTTCACGAATCCAAGCTTCTTCATCTTCAACATCTCTAAATAATTGTTGTGCTAGAAGTGAATCAGCCAAACGCTGTCTACGAGTTTCCATAGGTTTTTTTAGTGATGAATAACGATCACATAATGCAACCTAAAATATAAATAATTAAATTAAGATTTTATTTTAAATCTTATAAATCTATTTATATATATATATATATAAAAAAAAAAAAAAAATACTTGTTTTGCGTGAATATTATCTGCATCAAAATGACCACCATCAACAAACTGATCAGCTGTTATCTTTATTCCTTCAATTCTATCTTGATGTGACCCAACATCAGCTTCCAACAAAGTATGTTTCTTTTGAAGATTTTGTACACTAGTTAAATCCTTAAAAAGAATATAATATAAAAAATATTCTATTATAATACGAGTAATGAAAAATTTACTTTTCCATAATCTTCACTAAGTAATTGACCTTCAACTTCCGATAACCACAGCTCTACATCTTCAACAGTACGATTAAATTGTTGTTGTTGAGCTGCTTCACGTAGTTTTGATCCTTTTTGACCTGATGCAGTGACTAGATTTTCCCATAAATGAACTATTTCATCCATTCTTAACTGAATACGACCTAAATCAAAGAGTAGAACATTTATTAACTATTTAACCTGTTTTTAAAGAAATAATATTTTTATAATATTATAATTGACTTACTTAAAGCATAATGTTTAGATTCAATAAGCTCATGACCAGTCGAAGTAATTTCTTCCATACGAGATTTATTAGCATTTAGTTCTTGTTCAAAATTTTGATGTTTCTGTACCTTTCCATTTAAATTTGTTGGATCCTTATTAAATAAATTATTATTTATATAAATTATATATAATTCAAAATAACATAAATAAAACAAATTTAAAACTTACAAGATAGCTGTCATCGTTAGCGAATTTTAATTTTTCATTAATCCATCCTTTAGTCTCATCACAATCCCTTTCAAATTGTTGAAGCCTATATGAATCTTCAAGAACACTACGTCTTTGTGACGATTTTGCGAGTAAAGCAGTACGCCTTTCTAAAAGCTAAAAATTAAATAATAATCATTAATATTTTAATTATAAAAATAAAGTCAGAAATTTACCATTTCACGGCGTTGTGCAACATCTTCAGTGGCATAATGTTGTCCTTCGATTAATTTTGTAGCAAATTCATCAAGAGCCTTAATTTTTTCTTCTTGGGCAGCCAAAGATTTTTCAAAATCTTCATGTTTTTTAATCAATGCTTCAACACTATCTAGGGAATCACCCAAATCTTCATTGGATAGAAATGCCTAAAGAAATTATTTTAAGGGTGTAATTATTTAATTTTAATGCATGTTATTTAACCTTTTATTTACCTCTTGTTTAGCCATCCATGTATCTGCTTGTTCAGTATCACGATAAAACAATTGTAAATCCATACACTGTTCATATAATATACGTCTTTCTTCCCACAAGGCCAACAATGAACTTTTTTCATTGATTAGATTACTCAAATTTTCACTCACTAAAGTAGGCGCATTTTCACTTTTTAATATATGTTCTCCAGACTCTAATGCAATACGAAAACTATCTTCACGAGCATCAATTTCTCCCTAAACAAATATTTTCACGAATTAAAAATAAATTAACTATAAATTAATAAATATTATTTATATACCTTGTGTTCTTGATGTCTTTCAAGTAAAGCTTCAGCACCAGCCACATCTTTTGCTAATTCATCAGAGTATATTATTGCCTTCATATCATTTATCCATGAAGTCAAATCACGGAAATCAGCTAAGAAACGTTGAAGCAAATAAGATTCATCTAACTTTTGTCGTCGTTCCTGTGCTTTAGCAGTAAGACGTTCCCAATAAGCAACAATTTCTCCCCGTTTATTTTGAATTTGTGAACTATGATCAGCATGAATTCCACATAAACGATCTGCTTCTTGACCCAAAATTGAAACTTTGTCTTCTAAAGCTGCTAAATCTCTTTCAACTCCTTCATGTTTTCTCTAAAATGACAATTATGTTAATATTATATTGTTTTCAATAACAATTGAAATTATAATTATATTTAATGTAATATTTTTAAGATTAATAAATTAAACACTGGATAGAAAAACCGGAATATTTTTACATACAACCGATTATTTGTTTCTGTATAAAAGATTGATTGTATTTGATTCATGAGCTCAAGATTTTGAATTTAAACATATATTTAAGTGAATCTAATACATCTCTTAAGAAATAATAAATATACCACTGTCACAGGATACCACAAGTATTACCAATAAGTAGATAATTAATATTAAAAGTATTTATTCATTAACGGACCTGAAGTGTTTGCACACTAGCTAAATCTCTTCCATAATCTTCCGATGATAATATACCATCTTTTTCGGAAATCCAAGCAACTGTTTCATCTGCATCACGATTAAAACGTTGAATCTCATGAGCTCCAAATAAACGTTCTTGCCTCATTAAAGTTAATTGCTTAAGACGAGTCCATGCTTCATTTAAATCCTAAATACAGATTCATTAATAACATAACATACACAAACAAAAGAATTATTATAATTCACCTCTTTCTTTTTCAAAATTGTTTCTCGTTCTGGATGTCCTTCTAAGACTAATTTAGAAGCTAAATCATTTACTTCAGTTACACGATATTCTTGTGATGTCATATCTTTTTGAAATTCATCAAATTTACGTTGTAAAACTTCTACATGTTCTAAATCGGCACCAAATTCATCGGTAGTAACAAAAGTTTCCTATATATCATAAAATATAATTAATACCTAAACTTTTAATAACAATTTAATAGTTAGTACTAACCTTATCATTGATCCAAAACATAACCTCATCACATTGTCTTAAAAATTGGACTAAAACAAGAGCTTGCTGTAATTTGACACCCTTTTCAGCCAATTTCGCCAAAAGTAAATCCCAATCTTTATGTAATTGCTCTAAAATTGTGTAAAATTTAAATATTAATATAGGTACACAGCTAATTTTAATTTTCAGAAAAATATTTAAAATAAGATGTATTTAAGATAATTTATTAACTGGTTTAACAAAAAAATATAATAAAGAACCCTTAAGATTTTATATTACAAAAATATATTAATAAAATTACCAAGTCTCTGACGAATTTCAGAAGATGCAAAATGATTTTGATTAATCATCCCCATTCCAGTGTTATCCAAAACAACAATTGCATTGCTATGTGCAGCAACTTCGGCTTCAAATGCTTGATGTTTTTGAATTTTTGCCTAAAGTAAAAAGTTTTATTTATTTAATTACTTATTTAGGTATAATGTATTAATAAAAATAATAACTTGTAAGTTTGTAGGGTCTTTGTAACTTTCATCAGACGCAGCTTGTGTTTTTTCAAGTATCCAAGATTCAAGTTCATCTGCATCTCTTTTAAAATACTAAAATAATAATTATAAATTATAAGACATAATTTTTTAAAAATAGTTTTAGAATAAAATCAAATAGGTAGGTAAATATTGTCAATTTTCTTTAATGCATGTTATACTAATTTATCATTTTATTGATCATTGTACTATATTAATTTTCTTTAAATTTGGGCTCCAGCCTGTTATATATACAATAAATATATAAATTACTTGGAATCTTCTAGAATCTTCTAGTTTCTCTCTTTTTAAACGAGCTTCTGCCTTAAATTCACTATAGCGACCAAGTACTTGATAACGACGATTTTGGATATCTTCAGCAGATTCGAGGATTTTCACCTCCTTTGGAATCAAAGGATCCATTTTGGAAAATTCTAAAATTAAATATATTTTATTAAAATTAAATAGTTTCAAATACCTAAAGGTATTTATAGTTTTTATTTTGTATGGCGATATTTATAGTAATTGCAGTTTAATATAATCGTTTTTGGATAGACAAAAAGTAATATCATTAATCAATTGATAACACCATTAAGACAATGTGATACCTACATTTATTCTCTGTCTAACTAACGGGCAATTGAGCAAAATGACACCATGCAAAACAACAAATGTGGGGTGAACATGACAATTTTTAGAGCTAAAATACTTAGGTATTACCAATAATGAAAAGAAGGATATTTTCTAGAAAATTACCTATAATTTTCTGAGTTTTTTTTTTACAATATATTGTTAAGATATTTAAGATATTGTTAAGAAGTTATAGCATTTTAAGTTTGAATTTTAGATTGTAGAGTGTAGAGATTTGATTTTATAATATAATAATGTTTATAACTACCAAAGACTGAAAATTAATATAAATTGGAAAATTGAAATACCAGAAACTTGAAATGTATAACAAATATTTACTATAGCAATATGTATCAGATGTCATATTTTTATTAGCCATATAAATGCTAATAATAATACTTATGTTATTTACATATTGAAGCATTATTCAGAATCATTTGATCAAAATAAATGATTTATCATTACATTTAAATTCAAACATCCCCACAGTGTCCTACCCAACTAGCGAAGTGCTTCCTCATTCCACACCCTACTGAAGGTTTTTTTTTTTATGTAGGCACCACATTTAATGTTTTGTGTAGTGTATTTTGATATATTTCCCATTAAATAGGCGGAGAGTACAAATATATCACAGGGTATCACACTCTCTTTATTATTAAATATAAATATAATTAAAATATCAATCATAAATACCTATAATCAATGAAAATAGAGCATTAAAAGAAATTTAAGAATTTAACAATTAAAGAATTTATATATTGTTTTTGGTAAACGTGATACTAACAAATTATTGTGAGCAGTAAAAATATACCTATACCATAGTTTTAAATTGTAATTACTTAAATATTAAGATAATATATCGAGCCGGTAGGTATGTAGACTTTTTGATAACATTATCTGTGAGTATAATTATAGTAAACTATTAATAAATATAAACATAAAATATTATAATGTAAATATTATTAAGCTAATTAAATTTGTATAGGTACTAATAGGATGAATAAATATTAATTTTAAGACTGATTAAAAATAATAAGATTATATAATACCCAAATAATAATCATGAATGAAAACTGTAGTAGTATAAAATATGTTTATAGTATAAACACAGTATCATTAATTTGTCAATTATTTATAGATATAAACATGAATGTGATTAATAAACAAATTTTAAAAATTTTTAAGATTTAATTTATATTTATAGGTGGTAGGTACCTACTTAGATTAAATATATTTATCAAACATGAACACAATTTAAAGTTCAAGCTTATTTTCAACTAGATAGGTACCTACTAAATAACAAATTATTATCCTTATTAGTTTAATAAATTTAATTAAATATAATAAATATATTTTTCTGTTCATCATGAATATGTTAACTACCAAATATTCGAGATAACTATTTTAAATAGTATGTAGGACATAGATACTATTCAGATTTAGTAAACAAGGTAACACTTGTTTATAATTTAAATTAGGTATGTAGGTAACAAGGTAGGTAACTACTTAGATTTAATTATGAATTTATACCCAATTAAATTGTATATTAATGGGAGTCTTATAACTAAGTTACAATATTATATAAGAAAAGTTGATAAAAATAAATAGGTAGGTACCTAATTATAAATACATATTTAGAAAAGTATTAATAGGTGTGTCATGGGTTCATATTAAATGTAACATTACTACTAATACAATATTAATATCAAGTAGGTACCTACCTATTCTATGAAATATATATAATATAAAACTATAAACCATAAATGTTATTTAACAAATTGTCTCGAGGCCAAATATCTAGATATAGATTGGATTAGATGTAGCAATAAAAATTATTAAACATATCTAAGTAATTCTAGTTGATGAATATGCAAACAAATTGTGCCGGAGTACAAGTATATTAATTATAAGTAATAAAAAAAACATTACTATTAGGTAATATATTATTAATTTTCTATCAAATGCTTTAATATTTTACTATTTGCATTTTGCTTAATATTTTTATTTAATTAAATTTGTTGATACTTCAGACTTATATATTTAATAGCGTAAAATAGTACCTAGATATCAAAATTTGTTATTAGATAGGCATTGTCAAAGGAATTTACCTATATTTACTTATTGTTTGAATGTAAGTTTAACAATGTAATCATATTAATTAGTAATTAATATATGCATTATATTATTATCAGTGTCAATCACAAAATAAATAAAATCAGGTACCCTGAAAAATATTAAATTATAATTATTATTTAATTAGGTACCCATGTTAAATATTGAATACAACTGACGTTCTATTTTATTTCTGTAAGAATATACATTTGAGAATCCACATGAAAGTGATGAAATAATAATTAAATTACTATTGAAAAACAATTTGAATTTTACCTACTTAATTACCTACCAATATTTTGGATCAACTATGTTTTCACTTTGTTATAAAAAACATCAATGGGCACTTACTTGACTTACTGTCAAACGCAAATACTTATATATATATATATATATATAGGTATATATGATATTGAATTAGAAATTATTTAGCCTATCAAAAATACTATTTACAAATATTAAGACATTAAAAATAGTAGCAATTTAACCTCTACACACTGAGTCACTTCTCCTTGCACAACCAACACTAATTTTGTCGTATCGTTGAGATACAAAAAACCAAACCTAATCGACCAACAGTACACTGTTCAAATTACCCTGTGGGCAGCGTTGGAAATCCGTGCGATACAGATGACCGGTCACCGCAATCGACTACGTACTCGTTTATTTATGGTAGGTATCCACTTACAGTATCGACTGTCCACACGAACTGATAAGTAGTCCGGCAGACCAAGGGCCAATGGAATAAATTACAAAAGGGACACTTGTGCGTGCGGCGGAATATATACGAAAATGCAAAAATGCATAGTAATAATACATTATAATTAATCTTGGAACTAACGGCCCTGGGTGTGGCAGAAACGGGACCACTCCCGGACCGTGTCCAACGACTAAATAGCGGAAATATTATACACGGTGATTGACATGTAATTACCTCGTTTGCTCCGCACCGATTACACAAGATTTCTGTTAGTCCGTGTTCGTCGTTCATACACGAATAATTGTCATTTCTCGATAAAATCGTCCCGGCTAGTCAATACGCACTGCGGCGGCGAAGTACGGACGTTCCGTTAATAACGTCAACTGAATAGTATTTATTATTACGCTAGACTGTATAGATAGCGGCGGCAGCGGTGAATTCGAGAATAATACGAGCGTTGAGTATAGAAAAAAAAAAAAAACAGCGGATTCCGTTCAATAAACTTCGTCACCGACGGATTTGGAACGCCTGGACGGTGATGCGGGCCGCGGGGTATGTGGCCGAACGGGTCCCCCTCCCCACCAAAGACCACGCACACACGAATACCGCTACCAGTGTTACCGCGGTGTAGAAACGAGATGATAGCGAACGGCAAACAATAAAACAAAACAATGAATCATTAGATTAATAATATCACAGAATGATACAATATTATATTATACATAATTTTCACTATTCATCCCGGATTATCATTTATCGTTAAACGTTCGATAATCGGATAACCTGCGGTTAAATTGTTTGAAAAACTAACGCACCGACCGAAGTCGGCGGGCCCTTCGGTAATTACTAATTTTTATTTCTGGCTCGGAGACCGCAAATCGTCGTATCTATATGCCCCGTAACTAATCTGAGAATATTTCCAACGATTCTGACGGAAAAATGGCGCGTATTTTATGTTGTGGTATCGTTTTAACGGCACCGATTGTGTTTTTCGGCGTTATCAAAACATAACAATATAAAACTTTCATATTTGTACATTTACGTTGTTTTGTAAAATAAAATATAACATTGTATTGAAATTCCAATACTAATATACATTTACGAATTTTTAATGAAATTGAGATAGATCATTGGATTATTCAAATTGTGAGCGATTGTACAAAATGAGCAACCAGAGTTCAGCGGCAAAAGTAAACTGTTGATTTAAAATAATTCAAGCCAATTAAACTGTCATTAATGACTAACAATATTTGTATGTTTAGGTCGGTGAGATTTTCAGTGCTGCAGGTACTGCTTTCAGTAGATTAGGTGAACTGACGTTGACATTACAGCCAACTAATGACACCCCTACACCCAACAGGTATATTATCATTATACATTATAAAATACTTGTAGGTATTAAGTACTTCTCTGTTAAGCGAAAGTGTTGTACCTACTCGAGTTAAAAAATTATAATATTGAGTTAGAATAAATGAGAGCTATACCAATTTTGTACAATTTTTTTTATTAAAAGAAAAGATTTCTAAAAATATAAAATATAGACTAACAAATGTATTATTATTATTTTTAAATACAACAAGTAGGTTACCTAAATAAAAAAATTATTCTATAGAATTAATGTATTTGTTTAATATTTTCATTTAAACCTTTTTACTTAGTAAATAACTTATTAGTTACATAACTTAAAGTTATAATATGTATTTAACAATATTTGTACTATTATTTTATAAAATAGATATATTTACACAATAATAATTTATATTCCATAAAACTAGGTATCATAAACGGTCTCTGAGAAATGGAGTGTAAGTCTAAAATTGCAAAAGCAAAAAACAAAGATTATTCTAATTAAAAAATTATAACACTAAAAATAAATTATAAAATGCTGAACAAATTTAATCAAAATATTAAATAGACTTCATTTAATAATTTTTTATACCAATTAAATCATTTTCATTTTACTTGTATGTATAAATTTCTTTTAGGAAATAATATTCACTTAATGAATTTCTTAAATACCAGTATTTTGGTCATATTACATTAATATTAATAAATTAATAATAAAATAAAAGACATAGATTACATTATTCTTATGTAAGCATAATGCCGCAACTAGCTCCAAAACTTTTGTGGGGGGTCTTTACCCATAATATTATCTACAAAAAAACGTAAATAAGCAAAAAAAAGGTCATCAACTTTTTTGTTAAATTACTTTTCCAAAAAACGTAAAATCATCAATTAGAAGAAAACAATTTTATTTTGGGGAGCTAAGCCTCAAAAGCCCCCTAGTTGCGCTTATGTGTAAGCACAAAATTAAACAAAACTTTAGATTTAAAAATATAAAATAGTATTATTTAGAAGAGATTTAACAATATTTTCGAAACATTAATATTTTGGTACAAATATCACATTAAATAATAAATCTTATTAATTAAAAAAATATGTCATTAAGAAACTTTAGATAACAATATAAAATTTAACTTAATAATATTTTAATGCAAAGTAAAATTAATTTTTTTTGGTTTTTATTATTCACTTTTTTGTTTATTATAGATTTTTATCTTCAATAGATTCTGTTATATTTTCATTATCAGAATTAGCAAATTAAAATAAAACTAGATTTTATTAATTGTGTACCTACCTTTTCTCACATGTAACAATATTGTTTTTTTTTTACACATGGCTAATAATCGTGTCATCCTACTTATACTTGCTATTATTACAAAGTTTAATGTAGTACTAGGTATTTATATATTTTAATATGTTGTAATTTATAATATTAACTTGAAAAATAATATTATTTAGTAATATTTTAAAACTATGAGTGTTAACGAAATTATAACTAGACACCTATAATAAACATTATTATTATAAACTTACTAATGATATCTTATCTACAAAGTAATATCACATATTCTGTAATAATATCATTAATGCTTAATGTAATAATATTATCCAAAGCTGAGTTTACACTAGTTGTGAACAACGATCGTATTTCACAACCGTGGTAGTTGTAACTCTCGAACGTGGTTTCAAAAAGCATCATACGAATCGTGAAGGCGTTTACACGTGAACGTCATGAACACGATTTTTGTTCTGTAGAGATGGAATCATTATTAGTGGTGGAAGCATATGCTACTTTGTGTGGTGTATTGGCTAAACAACTAAAACAATGATTGACAGAAAGTGATAGATTGAACGAAAAAATAAATAATTAACTCATATAATGTTTATTTTTACTCTATAATAAATATAAATAAATAATATAATGCGTAAAAATTTGTCTCCAAAAGCCTAAGCTTGTGGGGAGACAAGAGTTCAAAATGTTTCTTAATTTTATAAATTTACTTATCAACACTGTTTACAAATTTAAATACAAATGCAAAAGAACAAAATAAAAAACAAAATAAAAATAGAAATAGATGATAACATTATGGAATACAATTATATATTAAAACAAAACAAATTATAAAGATTATTGTACAGAAAAATTAAATAAAACTAAATGTAATTTAAGCTTTTTATTTTAAATTTAAATTTAAAAATATTTTAACTTTTAACTATAAATTCAATATAATTTAATATTAAATAAAAATATATAATTATTTTTATTATATGATAAATAAAATGGTATATAGATAGTAATTTAAATATACGTCGAATGCTGTACCTATACACCACGATTGAGCTTTCACAACTGAAATCCAACATGATTTGATTTTGCATGAACCATTCGTAGCAGGTTCGTGAACGATAATTTCACTGTCGTGTATTACGAATTGTCTGTTTACACAATCTGTGAGCCACGCTTCTAGAACCCACTATCGTGGCTCATGTCTAGTGTAAACTCAGCTTAACATGGTTAACTGGACATATCCTATATTTCACCTAATTCAAATAAATGTAAAAGAAGTTAACTCGACTTTATTTAACACAAATTGATATTAAATTTAAATTATACTAATGGTCAAAAGGGGATAACTCAATTTGTCTTCTTATACACTAATATTTTTGTTATCTCATAATACTCATTCTCATATACATATATACATCACATATAATAATAATAAAATAACCCTTTTTATTTGCTTTTAAAGAATTCCAATTCAAATTTTTTGGTGGTTTAACCCTATTTTTGACAAAATGGACTTAACCTTCTTTACCCAGAGACTTAATATATAAAGCAAAGAACGCTGTAATAATTAGTTATGACATTTTTATTAGTAAATAAAATAATTATGTACATCATATTTTCCTAAACATTTATATAAAAGTTATTTTTATTAATTTAAAAGTAACCAAAATAATTGTATCATTATTCCATTAGGTTTCCCTTATAATAATCTTTTGAGTCAAATATGTTGTACACTAAAACAATGTAGTAAACGCTCTTATACTATTTCTTATGTTATAAAATATTATTTATGGCATCTTTACTTAGCAAGGCAGTATACATTTGTTTCATTTATATTAATAATGTGTGTTGTTTACTATCAGCAAATGGACTGATGATGATATAGAAATGTTACAAAGTGCTGTAAAGAAATTCACCGATGACCTAGCAGTAATTTGCGACCAAATCAAACAGCGTACAGTGTAATTATGTTATATTTAATTATAGCCGTAGTGTAACAAAATGTGTATTTTTAATTCAAAGCTAAATGATATTTATCACTATTTTTATAAAGTAATATGCACTGTTAAATTATTTTTTTAAATATATATGGTTTTGATTTTAAATTTAAAAATATATAATATATTTAACTTTATTCCCCTGTCTTCCAATTCATGAATTAAACTTTCCAGATCACAAATTCACACAACTCTCAAAAGAAAATCTTATGAAAACCGAGCAATCAATCCTGCTGTGTTGACGAGAACACCAATGTCCATAACATCATCAATGTCAGCAAATATATTGAGTGCAAAATGTAACTCAGCTGACGTTACGTTAAACATGTTGAATGCACCTCAAGAACATAATTCTAGTTCAGATGATATTCCTAGTGAAAATAATCGACACAACTTTAATTGTGATGTTGATATTGAGTAGCTAAGTTTAACATTCTATAGACATGTATATTTGACATACCAACAACTTCCTTTTACTAAAATTTGAAAAAGTTGTGTTGTCAATTATTTGATGGTCTCTTATTTTCTCCCTACCTGCCTCTATTGTGTTTAATATTTATACATTATTATTATTCTGAGTACATTTATTTTATTTGTCTTATTTTATTAAGTGTATATAAATATAATAACAAAAGAACAAAAAGAAACATTTAATAGAATATGGTGTTACATTCCTGATTAATATTGATTTGATAATTAATGAATCAATAATATAGGGCATGCAAATAAGTTTAATTTTAGCCAAACTATAAAAAAAAATGTATAATTTATTATTACAAATGTATTTATAAAATCAATTATTTTTTTTATTGTTTAAATGTACATATTTCTATTGTTTTATAATGTAATTAGTTTTTTTTAAGTGTGTAATATTATAGTAATATAGTGTAATTAGCAAACAATGTAAACAATACTTTAATACGGAATTGAGTAAACTAATGTCATAGAATTCCCAAATATTGATCATTTAATTTTCCGTTATACCATTGATTATATATAATAATCAAGTTATATTTTATATCAATACTATTATTTATATTAACACAATTTTTAAAAATTCATTAGTACCATTGATTTTATAATATACTATAGTGCTAACTTTTTAAGAAATCAATCAAATAAATATAACATTATCATTATTCTGAAATTACAAAATATGAAAAAACGTGCTTTTAAAATAACAAAGAATATAATTATTATAAATAATATAATCTAATACTTAATACATTATACCTAGCTTAATTAATAGCCGTGGTTAATAGTTATTGTGTTAAGTAATCTTAGTCCTTGATCGAGGCAAACAACTATGTGTTAATAAAATAAAATTATCTTCACTAATTTGGTCATATAAATGTTAAATGGTTAATTTAAATTGATTGTATTATGCAAAAAGAAGAATAAACTACCTATTAAGTTATGTTAGTATAATTGCAATTTTAGTATATTTACTGGCTACTACCATTAGGTTTATAATAAAATACTGTATTAATACTAAAAAAGTACAATGTTTTCGTTGATACTTGATATATAAATTGGTGACGCATCAATGTTCATGTATGTGGAAATATTCTTGAATTTCATATCTGCTCAAAAGGCGGTAAAAGTATTTTAAACTTAAGAAATTTTTCTATTTATAGTGTAAATTGTTAAAAATATAAATATAATTGACAACTAAATTATAATTATCTAGTAGGTACATATTAAAATTAAAAAATAATATTATCTATACCTATAATGATAGGCCCGCTGTACTTTTTTATCCGGACCGAGCTGTCATTTGATCGTTTTTATTGTCGAAAAATATAGGTATTAAAATTTACATCAAATACAGTAAAAATCATTGGACACATTATTTTGAAAAAGTTATCAATAATAAAACAAACATTAAATTTAGATTTTAGTCATATCGAATGCATAAAATATGTTAATTAATTATTATTTCATATAATAACAAAAAACTATATTTGGCCCAAAATCATTTTCAGTTTCAAAATTGGTCTTCTGCTTGTTTTCAGTAATATTTCTATAGTGCAGGGATGGGCATGTATAGGTACTGTTGATTCATTTAAAAAGTACCTATATTGTTATTTTATCATCAGGTTCTCAAGTCCAATATTTTTATGATTACAAATATAATAAATTATAACAAAAAAATTATATACTCGTAATTTTTCTGTCCATTAGTGAAAAATAGTTTAAAATGTTACATTGCCTAAAAATAAAAAATTAAAATTAGTTATTTAGATTTGTATGTCATCGCAAGACACATTTTTTAGCCAGGAAATCATCGTGTAAGATGTTCCAAAAAAGTAAGCAACATTCTGGACCTTATACATAATCAATGGTCTTATGTATATGTAATACCTACATCTTCATAACGATTTTTTCACCCAGTAAAGCGTTTTTTTTTTTTTTTTGTAGGAGGCTTCTCCATAAACAAGTATAATTTATATAGGTACCTATTATGTACTATATAGTAGATAGGTATTTATCATTAAAATATCTTCGATTTCTTTTTAGACATAGTATTGAACTCATAAAAATATGACAAGTTTAATATAAATTATAAACGAACCACAAATATATCAAATTTATATATATATATCTGTGAAATGAACAAATAATATATAGATTTACATAAGTGTATTAATAATTTAAAAAGTAAAATACTTTTGCCTAATTCAAGTGTTTGGATCTGCATTTCTAATTGTGTCAATTTCTAGTAAACATGTTAATGAATCAAAATCCGCGTGTAAACTCGTATAGTTTACTATGAAGAATGCCCAAATTTCGATGTAAAATCCGTATGGCTGCAGTCTTCATATTAATGTAAACGCCTTTGATAAAAAAAAAAAAATCAAAGTATGCGCATTTTATCGAATATAGGTAATATAATATGACTATAGTGACCAGATATGAAAATCCAAAAACAGTAGGTACATTTTAAAATTGATTCTCCTTTATCAAAAAAAAACCTTCCCTTGAGAGGATTGGTTAATGTGTACTCTATTATTTCTATTTATATCTCCTAAGAATACTGAACATTTGAATTAATTTCATTATAGGGTCTACCTATTTATTAGTTATTAGGAGTGTGTCTTTCAAGTGCGTATTTGATGTGAGGCGATGAGGGAATTTGCCCACTCCCCCCCCCCTTACTTGTAAAATAATTAATTAACTGTAAATCATATTTGATTCTGCATAGAAGAAAATATAATATATATTCTATACATATAAAAACATCTATTTCGCATTCCCCCTCATGGACACAGTTTAGGACCTAACCTAACCATTGGTATCTATTTATAATGAAATTTTTTAAAACTGAATAGGTACACTGAAAATTAATAAAATTTTAAAGGTGAAAATACGAAGTATACAGTAGATAGTAGATACCTACCTATATAATAATGATATTATTATACCTATCGTTTTTCATACCAATGTGGCAAAACATTATCTTATACTAATATGCATTAGGTCGAACCATAAAATATAAATAATTAAATCATGAACAAAAATAAAATAAATATACCTATATGTATTAGCCGGGTGATATTTTCGAAAAAAAAAAAAAAAAAAGAGTACCTACAATTTCATGTACTTAAAACTATTATTAAGGACACTAGGAAAATGCAACAAAAAAGAATACCTATATAATATACTGTCCTATATGAAAAAAAGTACGTCTGGTCACCATAAACATAACATATTACCTATGTTTCCGTTTTATCTTCTCAGTGTAAACAAATATTTTCAAATTTATTGGTGCTTATTATTTGTCAGTACATTTTAAAATGTATTATATACGTATTTTTAATTAATACTACTATTATTAGTAGATATATAATATATAAGTTTACATACCTATACTATATGTACATACCTATAGGTTTTTAAAGTAAGTAGGTATTTAGGTAGGTAATTTGTGGTAATATTATATCATTATAAATGATAACGTAATATGTGTAGTATCATATTAATAATTTCAGGCTGAAAATAAAACTAGTGGATATACCTAATATGAATAATATGAGGTATTATGAGTAAAAAATGTTCGACACAATGGCATGATTTTTGTAAAAAAGATTTAAAGAGCTATTTAATTTTTTTTTTTTTTTTTTGTAATGCATTTTGATGATATTAACTTTTTAATATGAATGTGAATGCATTCAATTTAAACCCCAAGGAATGTGAATGTATCTATTATTTTTTAAATTAATATTTCAAACATTACATTTTATAATGCTATTACATATACCTACCTACATAATAATATCTATAGCTTATTATTACTCAAAAGACAAAAATATAAAGTATTTTATTTATTGTGTCATCGAATAGTTATTTTATTAAATACTTTTTCAATTCAATTTTTTACCAAAATTATAAAACATATACCTATTATATACTATATAGTTGTGTTTTTATTAACCGCAGTATCTGAGTGATGATGTGGAAATGGTAATTATATTAATTATATTATATTGTATTTGTATTTGTATTCTACATAATATAATACATAATATTATTCAAAGTTGTTTTACTTTTGCTGAAAGTGGAGATGATTTCAACGCTTACTATTCATTAATGACTAATTATTTTAAAAATAAATGAATAGGTAATACATAATATACTAAATTTAATTTTAGTTTGTCATTTTATTTTCAAGTTTTTCTAGTAGGTATTTGAAAAATATTCCAAATGCTTCATAAAAGCCCCCCAGACCATCAGCCACCTTTTAGTTTTTACACAAATTTTTAACACGTGTTATACCCATTTTGAAAAATATTGAGAATAAAAATAGGTAGTCAAATCAATAATTTATTCATTGAACCGATAAAAATGTTTTTTTTTTTAAATGGGATTTGTAATATTTTTTTAATGTAAACTTATAAAGTACCTATACATAATATAATGTATAGTTCGACCACGAAAATTGTGTACAAGGAATACAAGTTTATTTATTAGTATATTTTAGGTAGGTACTGTATAAGTTTGTATAACTATTATTGATTTCATCTACACAATTATTTTATGATTATTATTTGAATTTTGAAGTAACTGTTGACAGTGCTAAATAACTTGTTGACTTGTATATTAAATGATTACATATAATAATGAATATAATAGGTATACCTATGCTTTCGATTTCTTAAAATAACTAAGAATTTCATGTTCAGGGTGAAAAAAAAATGAGTTTAATTTTTAAAATAAATAAAATGGAAGGACTATGATATAACTAAATATAAAACTAAACTAGAATCTAGATACTTTGTTTTATAATAATAAATTGCTTCGAGTTGAAATGATTAAATTAAACGTTAAATGATTTCCATTTTATAATATTATTTGAAGACGTTCATATAATATAAGGATGTTATATACCTATAAGCAATATTATAATGACATTTTAAGAAAAATAAAAATATAACAACTGAAAAATGGGTTTAAAAATATTTTTATTGTAAATAATTATAAGTGGTCTGAACTCTTATGTGAATGTCATTTTTAGATTCTAAACGAAGTGAGGAAACTATATTGATTTTACAATTATTTAAGGGCTCAATGCAACAACCGGGCGGCAAGTCCACTTTTTATATCAAAAATCAATTTTCAATTGTTTTGAATACAGCATGTTTTGCGGTTAATGCTATAAAAGAACAAAGTATAATAATATACAATTGTTATTTACGGAGATATAGTGAAAATGGACTTACCAGGTATAATAATTTATAGGCAATATCCAGAAAAGTCCGAATTTGTCGGGGTTTTTGCAATGAACATTGATCATATACTGTAAAACTAATTTTTTTTTATTATTTTTGTTTTTTTTTAAGAAATTGTAAAATTTAATTTATATTATGACTAATGATAAGATTAAAATAATAAATAATACTTGAAAAATAATAATTTACATGGTCAAAAAGTCAGGTAAGTAAATCCATCAATCCGTGTCGAGATATGCATGTTGTTAATACCTATCACTATACAAAACAGTATTAAACGTAAATACAATTTGTGTTTATTATCACTTATACTTTCTGTAAGTTATAACTGTCATTTTATAAAATTTTTAAAGCTTTATTTTCATTGTAACTCATAAAGTCATAAAATAAGAAAATATTTGAAAATTTTTTTACATTTTATGCGCAAAAAGCCAGTATAAAACCGTAAGTCCATGATGTTTACCAAACTTTAAAAATATATTTGAACTAATAAAATGCAATTTTAAAAGTCAACCATATTACGTCAATACTTGTGTATATATCTACTCTTTAAGATAATTTCAATTTAAAAAAATTAACGTATAATTTAATAGGTATACTACCTATTCTATTGGCTAGAATAATTTTTTTTTCTCCAATTTCTAATAACGCACTTGCAGTGAGCCTCTTAAATTGATGTTTATTTTTATTTTTTTCTGTGGGTAACTTTCGGGTAAAAGGATTCGAGTAGGAGTTTTGGGGTAAAAATAGGTTTTTCGATGGTAAATTCATTCTAGTTGGTACTTTGGAAATGTAATTTTTTAATTTCCTCGGTATAGTTTCTTTAGGGTCCCGCACACATTGCCGCGGTTGCGGTAAACCGTAACACACGTATTTGATACTATGAACGCACACCGCCGCGGCGATAAAATCTGCTGTGAATCTCGTTGTAAAATACTTATCTATGCTCGTCGTAAAATAACGCCTCGGTAAATTGCTGCATAGCAAATTTTATCGTCATCGTAGCAGTACATGATATACGATATACGTATATTTACTACTATTCTACTGTTTGTTTAGGTATAGTATATATAATATTTCATTATAATATATTATCTATACGAGTATACGTCATATTAAAACATTCTTTCATTTTTTAAATATAATTATACCTACCTATATACATGTATGTTATGCATATTACATACATGTTATTTGTAATAATTTTATCCTATATACCTACTTATCATTGTAGGTATACCGTTATTATTATTTATTATTAAAATATTTATCGGGGTCTATAGTGCATAAAATGGTATGCTGACAAACAGATCCCGATAACCATTTTGATAAGAATTGTTACCAGGTTAATAGCATAAAATAGAGAAACATAGCTGGGAGGCTGGGCTTCGTTCGCTATACGCTCTCAAATGACATTTGTCTGCACGTTGCAAAGAATCCTTAGGCTCCATGCCCTTATCACGTATGCGCGCAGACCATAGACAATAAATAAATCTATATTATCCACAAACTAAGATTATATTATATTATATATATCTTAGTTCGTGATCATAATAATATAAATTTTGTATGTAAAACATTGATAATAAAAATTATTCTTATTAATTCACATTTAATTAATTCTTTATTATCTATGATGTAAAATTCTATCCAACTTAACAATGACGAAATAGATTAAGATTTCAATTTTCATGCAAGTCCTTTTTTTTCGTCAGAATGTTACCCAAATTTTTAAATAAATTTCTTAAAACATGCCGTGTGGATAGTAATTGTTTTCGAAATGGTCCCATCACACTACAGACTCCGAGTGTTATAAAATAATTGTTAGTCACTTTCCACAAGTTTGAAAAAATAGGTCATCAATAAGCATAAGAATGAAAAAAATTTGTATACAAATTAAAACGTTAATCTATTCTGTCATTGTTAAATTGAATAGAATTTTACACACAAAAATTTATAACACAGATTAAACATTTAATATTATGATTAATATAAAAATGTAATATAAGGATAGATAATATAGATTTATTTATTATCTATGGTCTGCGCGCATGCGTGATAAGGACGTGAAGCCTAAGGATTCTTTGTGACGTGCAGACAAACGTTTCAAATGTCGCTCCGCTTCGCTTCAATCGAAAATATCCGTCGATTTGCTGTGAAACACACCACGTGTTGTTACCAGAAGTGTCGTTGTGATCTAGACGACCCGGTATCTATATTTTGTTCATGTACTTATCAGTTACCCATAAAATACCGGTGCACACTACTTGCGTCCCAAATTCTTATCAATTAATACATTTGCGTCCCGTAAAAATATATTAATTAAAATGTGTGACCTACTTGCGTCCGTACCTATTCCCTGATCGCAATTAATGATCAGCTATTCGACTATGAATAAGTACGAGTACCTACCTATACTTTTCGTTTTACGATTTATTTGATTCACATTTAATATGCATATTGCATATAATAGGTACTTACATACATAATATAGGTAACATAACATTACAATTTAGTAGAAAATTAATAATTGTATAATAATAAATTAGTTTTTCTATTTTGCTTTTTAAATCACATTTGAATTTTTATTCATTGTTCATAATTTTACAGCGATAATTAATCAATGTGTACCTTTAAAATTACGTTATATAATATTGTTGTATTGAGTTGTAGGTGTCTAAAAAAATTTGTAGCTGAATTATTTTCCTTTTCGAATGATTTATTGATGAATAATGATCATTCTTCTTGGACTTATTATTGCTATAAACGCATTTTTTCAAAAAATGTATATAGGTACATTTATACTTCATATTATATTATTTGCTCTTATCATGACCGAAATGTGTTCCAATTTCCGGGACGCAAATAGACGTGTGCAACGTAAAATACATAATATCATTGATAACTGTTATAAAAATAGTACCTATTCTCTAAAAGAATCTAGTTAGATATTCTAGATATCTAGATTCTAGATAGATAGATAATCTAGAGTTAATTCAGTAATAATAATATTGTACCTATAGTAGTAATTAACTATATAAATATATATAATACAAAATATTAATAAAATAATATATAGGTAAGTACCTATATATATTGTATTCGTCACCGCCACCGTGTGTGCGGACTTTTAAGCGTAAAAACTACCTTTTGTACGGTATATGACTTAAGAGGATGCTTTACCCGCATTTTCTGTCTCCGTCCATCTAATTGGCAATATAACAAAATTATACAACGCAAAATTGAAATTATGGCATTTTGGTTAGATTTAGAGCTTAAACACCTATTACCAAATTTAACGAGAAGAATAATTTTGAGTGAACCTCGTGGGCTTTTTGTAAAATATTGTCAGAAAAAAAAGTTACGGTATTTTTAGTTTTTGATATTTTTAAATAGCTTTAACTTTTTCGTCAGACGATATTTTACAAAATGCCCATGAGGTTCACTCGAAAATATTCCTCCCTTTAAATTTTATAATAGGTGTTTTTACTCTAAATTTAACCTAAACGCCAAAATTTCAATTCTGCGTAGTGTGATTTTTCTATATTATCTATTAGATAGACAGAGACAACAAATGCGAGTGTAACATCCTCTAAGTTACAAAAATCATTTTAATTATATATATATATATATATATATTAACTTAATACAGTTCCGTGTTAATGAAGTGTTATTCATTATAAAATTCCATTTATATATCATTCATTTTAAATTCATCATTCAACATTCAGAATCAAAAACCAAAAAAATTGAATACTGGGAAAAGTTGAAATATGTTTTTCATTAATGAAAGCATTTATTCCAAACATTAATACGTAAAATCTAATAATTAATATATAATAAAAATGGTCTTGCAGGAAAATTATCTATATATAAGGATTACTAATAATTTAATTAATTGCGTAGTTTAGTAAGTGAAAAGACAGTGTACCAGAGACTACAAACCTAAAAGTATAGCCACGGCATTGGCATACCAAACTTATGGAGGATCCTATTTAACCCTCCCAATATATACAAAATTATCAGCCCCCCCCCCCAAATAAAATTCCTGGCTACGCCACTGATAATAATAGTATATCATGTAATGTATAGGAGATGAAACATTTGAATTATACCTGTATCAAATTTAAATACCTATTTAACATTAGTCTAACCCGGCAAATTCGTAAATTATATTTCTTGAAAAATTACCAAAAAAAATTATTGCAAGACTCGAAAAATAATAAATATTTTTTTTAATTTTGACTTAGTCATAATCGATTTTTAAAATTTTTTTTTATTTATTTATTTTTTTTTTTTGTTAATTAGGAAATGTTGTTTATTTACCTACTTTCCCGGGTGGGGGCGTCATTTGTGAGATGCAAAGGTATGTCATCTCATTGCTCATGGGCGTAGCCAAGATTTTTAAAAGGGAATAGCCAGTTATTATTAGGGGTTCCTATTTGATGAGCAAAAAAAGGGTCAATCCATCCCCAAAATCAAACACTTTAATTTACTACCTACTTTTTTAATTGTTATATTAATTATTATTATATATACAAGATATACAAGAAAGTTTATCTACCGTCCCATCGGTTCTCAATACTATTTTAGATTTGGAAGCAAAGATAAAACATTACATTCCAAAAACGATTACTTCCGAGCGAAGTTACCTATATTATTTTCCGATAATCCGATTTATAATAATATACCTTTAGTTTTGCTAGTTTTTCTATACGCTTAATAATACATATATATAAGTAAAATTAATATTTTTTATATATTATTTTTTATAATAGGCATATATTTATTTTTATGAGAGTATTAAATTTTTGAATTAATTAATTTTTATGTGTTGTAAAATTATAAATACATCTATAAAGTACCAACTACCGTACAAATTCACTATATCAGAAAGATATCTGTACCCTAAAACTTCTATTCAACTCCTACTGGGAAAATTGTAAAAATATAAGTACATACCAAAAAAAAAATGTATAGTAATACTATTGTGTATACGTATTTATGGAAAGCAGTCGTATAGTTTTAAAAATTTAATCACGTTAATATTATACTGTCGTTAATATTTGGTGTTAATTTAAAGTCTCTAACTAGATTATTTTCCGACTTATACCATCAACGCTTGGTCATTTTCTGAAGTTTTCCTTCGCGCTTAAGAAAACTACTGGGAAAATTGAGCACTACCTCTTTAATGTAAATACGAACCAGAACTAATTTATTCTATCAGAAAGCTTTTTAACGTGAAAATTCCTACTCGAAAACAGTGTACAGTGTGTATATACAATATACGTGGTACCTATATAATCTGTAGTGTTGGGTAGTATGTAACGTAACGGAAGTTACTCGTTATTTTTCTAGTAATGGTATGGTAACTTCATCATGAAATTTTTGTAGTAACGTAAGAGTAACTTCGTTACCTAGTTATTTATAAGTAACTCGACGCTTGAGCTACATTTTTATAAATATAAAATTTAATTATTTTCAATAAATTCGTCTGAAACTGACGATGGAACTTATATGAAAAGCAGATATTTCAACGATTGTATAATTAGGAATATGTGTGATATTAATTCATAATGTTCCACTTTTTAAGAAATATCTATGAAATGATTCCCAAATGCTGAATTCATTCTCAAGTAGTCCACAGGTACACGTCATACGAATCTGGTTCTCTGATATTATCAAATTTGTTGACCTACACTGGTGGGAGGGTTTACCAACTTTTTAAAATTAACTTTCATTAAAAATTATGATAAAATAAACAATTTAAGTTAAAAGATATACGTGATAAAAAATAATAATAACAGATATGTATATGTATAAACATAATATTTCTAATTAAAAGCATAGTAATATATTTTAGATTTTAAGCGAAGCGAGGAATGTACTAAAAAAACTACTGAAAAACATTACAATGTATTTAGTCATAAATAATGTATTGCCTACTAATTATAATTAACTTAGAAAATACAAAGAAACATAGTGTACAATACTTTATATTACAAATACTTTATAATTAAAGTACAGTTTTAAAATAATATATATTTATATAGGTTAAAACAATATTTTTTACTAAATTGTCTACGAAATATGTTTAAATGTGCTAAATTCTTCAAATATGCCGTTATCCTTATAGTATGCATTTATATGCACTATAAAATGTTTTCTATGCATTCTCTGCTAAAGAAATCGTCGACATTTCTTACTCCCATTGAGCCGCATACTTTTAAAAAATATATGAAAATGCCATAGAGTAATAAAACTATAGAGACGGCATTATTTATATTTCGTTGATATTAATAGCGTATTCGATTTGACGAATTCAAAGTGCACTGAAAATATGTATGCACTCTACGAGTGCAACACTGATTCTGCACTATTTTTTTCTAATCGAATACAAAATAGTATTGTCATGGAAAAATAAACTATTTTGAAATTTAAATTATTTTAATTTATTATTGTGATAAGCATACATTTTTTTTTAACATATTATTGATTTCGATCGAGAAACCTGGTTTATAATAGTAATACAGATTCTGTGATAGTAATTACACTCGCAAAATCGGCGATGCAGGATGGTACGCACTGAGTGCGCACGAGATCGCTCGTTCAATTAAATCGAATACGAAAAAATACACCAGTTCATTGAATTGTGGTCAAATCGAATACGTTTTTGCACTGAGTGCACACTGAGTGCAAAAAGTGCATTAAATCGAATACGCTATAAATTAAATCAAATTTCCACGCCATTATACGCCTGTTACAATTATCACGATCACTAGATAGCATTGATTTAAATTAAATATCTATGAAAAAATATGGTCATATTTAATTTAAAAAAATAATTTATTTTAAATTGTTTTGATTTTATTCTTCTCGTATATATGACGTGTGTTATATTTTATTATTTTTTACTCCGTTAGTAGGCTGTGCACTCAAGTTCATCATTTTTTAATGATTTATTATTTATATTTTATATTATAAATAACATATTATTTATTTTTGAATATACTAGTAATATACATCAAGTAAGTAGGTACCTACCTATTTATTATATGGTAAATGGTAATCGTTAAATAATTACATATATTCAAAATAATAGACTGAAAAATTAAATTCTTATAAATTTCTAATTATATAACTTTAAGCAACTTTTGTTAAAATTGATACATTGCTATTTTTTAGACACAATAATATTGCGATTTTGGTTGATGTAAAAATAGGTACAAAAATGGTCAATTGTCTATTATGTGCCAGAACTCATACTTCTGACAATAGTTATATGACAAACCATGTTGTTCTATTAATTAAATCTATTTAATTAATCTATTTCAACCTATTTTAATTTTAAAAACTGAATATGCTTGTAAAAAAAATTCTGAAAAAGTTTCATTAAGAAATTGGTATAATAAAATGACCATTTTTAGAAGACAATAGTGTCTACCTACCTATATATCGTATTTTACATAATTATGTAATACTAAATATTAAATAAATAAACATTATTCCTATATTGTTAGGTATATATATTATTATATATTATTATACTGTTTTATATTATTATACTTTATAAACATTAAGCTTATTAAACAAAAAATATATATATATATATTTTTTTTTATTGTATTTGAACAAATTCCATAATATTATGGTATAAATATTGTACGATTTGCTTTCGGTAATAATTTAATATTAGTGCTATGGTCACACTGCAAATAGCCCGACTGGCTTCACTTTCAGTTAGCTATGGCCACCCCTTGGAAAATGTATGTAAATCCGGATTCTAGTTGGGTATGTATAGAACTAGCTGCTTCGTTCAAAATCTTTTTATTGAAAAACGCGATATGTCCACTACTCGTATCCTGTCCATGAGCGAAATACTTTGACCCTACTGCCTGTTTTTTTTTTTAGACTTAACTCGGGTTTTTAATAAAAATAAAAATAAATGCATATTTTTAACCGTACTGCGTAGAAATGACCCATATTATAATTTAGTATTTATAGACATTAGACAGTCTGAAATGTGTTCAAATACGAGGGAAAAGTGTATTATGTAAATTTTAATTTCTACTCATTGCACGGTAAACACGTTCTTTCAGGACCGTATTTATACGTACAATAACGTATACGGACGAACAGAAAATATATGGAATCCCGTGGTCAGGTATTCTTCTATCTCGTTTGACAATATTGATAAATTCGATAAACGCTAATTTCGCTTGAAAATGTTCAAAGGAAAAAAAAAACAGTTTACTTTAAAACCAAACTTGATATCGATACGTTTTGGTTTTTCTTAGGATGAGGGGGAGGGGAGTGGAGGGAGGCTCTTGAAGAGTTCAAAAAATTGTCTTGGACCGTTCTACTGCTGCACTAGTGCCTGCACTTGGTGCACTTAGTGCCTGCACTTGTGCCTCAAAGGTATATATACACAAATACCTAAGTGTACACCCGACCTAACCTATACTTAGGCGAGTATACCTACTGCGAATATCCACGAAGAAAAATAATATATAATTTATATAATTATTATATATTATAATGGGGTACGTGCACTGTATCTACACATAATTTGTGTACCGCGTGAAGGACTGAAAATAGTCATAATATTATATTCTCATTACCATATTATTTATTTTTCGTACAATAACGTATAATGTTATATTATATAGCCATAACACGTGTATGCATCGCGTATACTCCCCTTCGTCCCCGTCGAGTTCTCCGACACTGAGAGTACACTACATGTACACGCGGATTTACCATCGCCACGCGGCCGAGTCTCTTACATCGATATTTATAATAATAATATAATATTACGCGCCCAGAACCGTAGCAAGGTTCGATAGCGCTCTTGGCAAAGAACCCACAATTTCCGCCCCTAAATTGGAAAAAAAAAGTCGTAAATTTTTTGGAATTGCGCCTCCATTCCCTTAAAAATATAGTGAATAAACAAAAAAATAAAGTCATCAATTTACTTTTACAAGATTTTTCCCGTCAAATTTTCACACACCCCCCTCCCCCAATCTTATAAATTTATATAGGGATAGATATTACTGAATTTCGATTTTTGCGCCCCCTTTTCTGTTGCGCCCTTGGCCTGGGCCAGTTTCGCCAAGCCCTTGCTACGGCTCTGTACGCGCCGTACAATATTTCAGTTTGTTTATCGTCCCAACTTGTATAATATTGTTTCCCGCCGTCGTCGTTCGAACGAGTGCAACGAAAACTTCACGAATATATTGTTACTATTTTGGTGGCATTTTCGCTCGTAAACGTTTCAATTCTCGTCATCATAAAATAATCATCGGGCAAAGTTTTTCAGAACGACTACATTCATTTCATACCGTGCGGTTTCGTCGTTATAGGCGTATAATATATCTATTATATATTATTATTATTATTATTATTATTATTGTATAAGTATATTAGGCATATATTTTTCTACGACATAAGCCCATGCTGAGGGTTTTTTATGGATCGTTAAAAAAAAATAAAAAAATACGACTATACGTAATAATATTATGTAGCGCTAAAAATTTAAATCGTACGTACGTATTTGTACACGTGTATATCTGCTACATGTTACTCGTCCATTTCCTCGGACGTTTCGTGCGGCTCGTTATGTAAGTATTGTAAATGTAATCTACCTATGGGAAACTATAAAATAACACATTTTATTATATACGTAGGTAGTCGTAATGTTTTTCTCTTTATAATTGTTATGAAATTTACTTTACGAGTACGTACTTGAAATGCGTATTTATTATACCCGACGTATAAATACGTGTACGCACGTGATTATTTGTCAATATCAAAATAAGACAAAATGCGAACATGTTGCCCATAAAATACGACCGTGTTTCGTCAATTTAATTTTATTCAACTAAATCGTATGAATCGATTCGTAATAAAATATTATACGCTAAACACTGAAATTCGTATAAAATGTGTAAAATCCGCTAACCTCTTGATACGCATAGTACTGCAGGGACTGAAATTGTGTGCAGTACGACGGCACACTTTGTGTAAACACGAAATGTCAAGTGTGTAGTACGAAATTAAAAAGCGCGTAATGGCTTTATTCTCTACATTATAGTAGATATTTGTTTTTAATTTTACACTTTTTTATTAAATTATTTTATATAAATATATTTTTAAAAAAATTCCAAGATGTATCATGAGAAAAATCTAAAATCCCAAAAAGTGTCAAGTAACACGTTAACAGCTATTGCACTTCATAGATGATAAAGATACTTTTATTATCAGAAAAAAACCGCTCGCTTCGCTCGATAATAAACTTATATTTCAATTTACTTTTGTATCTCAACACAATTGCCATTTTTTGTAATTGTATAAATAGCTTATTTATGTGTTAAATATGTAATAACTCGAAATAATATTAAACAGATAACTAAAACAACCTATTTATTATAATATAAGTTTTTATAACATAAATGAACACTTTTAATTTTTATTTTCTGATAAGCTGATTAAAACATAACCCCCATCTAATCAATAACCCAAATGAGGCCACTAAAAGGGGAGGGAGATAAAATCCTAAAGTGTGCAGTACGAAAAAGTATACGTATATTTTAGCCTCTGGCATAGTACGAGAATAACGGAATACCTATAGGTTACCTTTAATAGTTATCTCGCGATAATAATAATGATTTTAATCAAATAATATTAAGAAAATAAATAAAATTTTTAAATCGTTTTCGTCGTGTTTGGATACCTATATATACCTAGGTATTTTATGGCAATGTGATAATCAAATTCAAGCCAAAATAAGAAAAAAGATAAGTAATGTGTATCAAGTTCGACGAAATATAGAATTATTGTAGCTTTCACCACAATATTAAAATCAATATTATTTTTTCCATAGTACGTTTATACGGTTTAAGTGTATTTCTTTCGGTTGCCTATTATATATTATTAGGGAGACTGGGAGAATGACGCGCACGTAAACTAAAATTTGTACTGTAAACTTAACTTTACTTAAATCGTGATGATTATTTTTGTGTTTGGTATGAAAATATACTGGCCATCGGATTTATGTTATTTGTTTATAATTAATTTGTCCGTTTTTAAATTATAAATTATTTTTTTAAATATACCCATACGCGGTATTTCCTGAGCAGTTAGGTAATACCGCGCACAATTGAATGCAGCTTTGAATGATCTAAAAAAAAAGTGAAATCAATTGATTGTAGCTTGTGATATGTATATACGGTGGTAGAGGGACAATACAAATATCACTTGATTTACAAAAGTTGTAAATTTCGATGGAAATGTAAGTTGTAAATGATGGTTATCAAAAATCAACAAAAATCGGATCATTTATTGTAGGTTTTACAACATAGGCAAAATGCTCGATCCATTTAAAAAAAAAAAAAAAAAGGTCTTTATTCAACCATTTTTTGAACACTGATAAATGGCACCAGCTGGTCTATCTCTATGTAATAGTGGATTTAATTCTGCTCTATAGAATCATTGGCAGAACGAATTTCATTCAGCAAACTATTGTAACGTTTTTCCCGCGTTCCCAGCTAATCGTAGATTCAACCTGTTTTTGACCTCGTGGTCCTGAAATTTTAGATGATTTTTGCACTGTAGTGAAACCGTAGATTTTTAACAACGTTGTAAATATGTGTCGGTTTATTATGAAGCTCATATTTATCCATGGTTGCTTCTAAGTTATTATAAAATAATTTGACGTTAATCTCATTAAATGAACTCACCTTGTTTAAACTGGTACCCTCTGGAGTCCTTGAACTTATTTCCGGATTTCTTTTCAAAAATAATTTCAGCCAGTCATATCCCGTCAACTTTGTTTATTTACAAAATCTATTTTCAATGTTGTTTGAAATAGCATTATCATATGCAAGCCTTCTAAGCTTTTTTGGCGTAATACCATAAAAATATTTTGCCAACTTGATCACGTGCTTTGCAAACTCAACTTCAAAAAATTTCGAATTTCCTCCAAGTTTTGGACTACTAAAATTACTATGCTCAAGTCTGTCTCGAATAATGACTCCGAAATGTTAAATGTATGACCAACTTCTCGAATTTCCATATCTAATTTTCTACCAATAATAGCTGCTTGCATTTTTTCTGCAGTCCTATCTGTCTTGAAATTTTTTCTTTTATATTCTCTACCCATTTTTAACTACATTTAACTAACATTTTTAATTAAATTAAATATATTTAAATTATGTGCGATTATGATTCATAACATGTTTAGGCACTAAATATATTAACTGTACAGGGTAATCGCGTGCAGAAAATCATGTGCGTGCCATTAGCCAATCTAAATGCGCGATATTACCCCACTCGACTTTTTCCTTTGAAAACACGTGTAGAGAGGATTTAAAATAAATGCATAATATTTTTATATATTTAAATGAAACCTAAAAAAATTCTCAATTAAATGGTATGTGTTACAATTAAAAATAATTTAACATAAATTAACTTACCTCCTTAAACGAACCCAAATTTTTTTTAATACGGTATGTATGCCGTTTTTAACATTTTAGCTTGTATCTCAGAAAATAATGTTATCAGTGTTCAAATATTTTTGAAGGTTGACAAGATGTATCAGTTGATCATTTTCACCTAGTATCCTAAACAATATCACATTCAGTTTATTTGATAAGACAATGCCCGGTATTATCCGATGAGCGCTATTCCCCCACATCGAAATTTCAAATACTCAATAATAGTAACCCAATTTTTATTTAGTGCAAATTACAATTTGAACTTTTATATTTTGAACATACTATATACTTGTCTGCCTTTTAATTTTGATCAAAATTATAATTCATGTCTAAATTTTAATGCAAATTACAGTCTGTAGAAAAACAAAAGTCCAAGGAATAAAATCCCATGGAAAAATGTCCAAATTGAAATTTTAAATTTTAACAACATTCATTATAGAATTCAATAAAAGTATAATACATAGGTACATATACCTATCTAATAAATTAATTTTCAGCAATTATATTATGTTTATATGCACCCGTAGTCTGTATAATATTTGGTATACCTACATAGGTTGGAACTGAATTTATATTTGTTTGCATATTTACATTTTGTATTAATATTTATACATATTATATAGTTTTGTGTTATTACATATTATATACGATATTACCTATATTATACATATTTATTTTTATATTATATTATTTTAATCAATTTTAACTTTTGAACAATAATAATAATTTGATCTTTTTCTGACAGATTTATTTGTTGGGTTTTAGATTTTTTCCTCGATTCTTGTGTATGTTATACCATTGATTATATATTATATTATTATATATAATATATAATCAATGGTTATACCTACATAGTTTTATTTGTATGTGTACACAAACGAATTGAGATTTTTACGAAATTATACTTTGCGAATATGAAGCTCAAACGTAAATACGTTTATTCACTAGCCTAAATAAATATATTACGAGTAAGCACCTATATATACTCGTAGGTATATATTACTATTTAGTATATATTATTATTATGATTCGAGAGAAACATCGAATAATTACTCGATTGTACCTTCAATGTTGGTGCAAGTTTGAATTTAAACTCTACATTATGGAGCACATATTACACACATATATATTATATTTATCTATTTTTTAATTTTAATGCAGATTACAAATTCCCGATATGCGTACTCGAAATTTTGATTATTATTATAATTCCTTTAATCCTTCGGCTTTTATATATAACTAATCTGTCAATGTGACTATTTGCTTTATTGCCGTGGAATTTCGTCCCTTTTTTGTAAAATAGATAGGTATAATACAAGTATACCGGTCCAAACATATGATAAATCAAAAAACGATATAGCCGCCCATTTGCCCGATCGAAATCAAAAACCAATAAATATCGCAATGTCTCTGAGACGATTTCGCTAAAGAAAACGTTTTAGAGACGGACGTCGGATAAAATATAATAGTATATTATATACAAAGGTACCCGACAGGTGTGAACTGTTTGACCGCCATTTGAAATATATATATATATATATATATATGTACGATGTTGTATAGTGATCATAAAAACCGACTCTTTATGGTTTATACCTTTTATACCTTTTTTTTTTTTTTTTTACCGTGTTAACAGGCTTACAGGCGTTAGTATGACTTTACCTTTTCTGTAATTAAAATGTTTTTTTTTTTTTTTTTTCGTATTTTGTACACTTATAAACACGTGTCTCAAACAAGAATCATTGTGAAAAAAAAACTCGTCGGTCGTTAATACCTATACGTCGTATATTATAATAATATACGACCGGGGGAAAAAATTCTCATACAATTTTGTGGAGTGTGTGTATACAATGGTTAATTGAATGATGCAATAAATTCTGTGTAAATTGCTTATTTGCATATATATATGATATATTTATATATATATACCTATATGATATATTTTATTGTATAAATATTTATAATCCGATCATTTTAATTTAAACCATCTCGCCTTTACAGTATTATATAAGCAGGGCCTAAAATAGTGTGTAGGTATATATAATATACCCTGACACAAAATGTGTATCCTGAAAATGGAAGTATGCAGTCTGAATTACAAATGAGTGTACCAAGTTGTATAACGTGTAATTTTAAATAACAATAATTTCAATGTATATATATATATAAGTGAAATAGATAATGCGAATTCCGGAAGAAATTGACTTTGTTTAAACGCGATTTTTTTGATATTATTTTGTTCAAAATACCGTTTTTTTTTTTTTTTTGTACGGTTTTTTTTTGTTTTTTGTTGACATAAAAATTGTTTTCGGTTACCTTTATTTTTAAATTTATAGACTAAAAATATGAAAAATTGTAATTGTTTTTTTAAATTTGAAAAAAAAATGTTCATATCAAAAATATACTTTAAAAAACGCTTGAAATACCTAATGGTGTTTAAAGAATTTATTTATCATACTTACTTTTTTATTATATCCGAAGAAAACCCATAAAATATTATTTTCTGAATAAAAAGAGTGATGCCCAAGAGTGAAATCAAGTTTTTGATTTTTTCGGTCCAAAACATTCATTTTTTTACATAGGGGCCGGTTTAATAACGGGTAAATTTGTATAATCTGCTTAATTTTGGAACTACATTTATTTTAATTTTGAAACTCGCGGATTTCACAAATTCAGCATAATAACTATTATTTTGCTCCACTCAAGCGATAACTGCAGCAGGCTTCGATTTACTGGTATCTGGACTACGGAAATGTATCAACGCTAACAATTTAATTAAAGTGTGTACCCTGAAATCGGATATATTTTAGGCCCTGATATATAGGTAGGTATATATTTTTAAATATTTTCTAAAGTCCAAACGTAAATTAATTATAATTATACCCACTATTATAATTATTACATATAGTAATAGACGTATATACACAAATAGTATATAATACACTATATAATACTGTCCAAGTACAATGTAGTCTATGTATGGATTATTAATTAACAATTTAAAAAATCAAATTATAGCTGTATTATTACAAGACTTTTTGTATATATTTCGAATAAAACGAAACAGAATATTATATAGACGTGTACCTACAATTTAAAAACATGTTTTTTAACTTTAATCTATTTATTACTGTATTTTATTTGTTTTTAATAAGTAATTACTAATAAACTATCTATTATACTAACAAAATATATAATAGTGATTAAAAGTACCCATTATGTATTAGGTCGTCTATTAGTTGTTGTTTTAATATTTTATACACATTACCTATACAATTATACATTTATAGGTACATATTATTATACCTATTACACATATAAGACGATGAGTATATCGTTATTTTAGATTTAAACTGTAGTATAGTATATGATTTTTGGGGACATTTTACAAGTGCGTCATCCACTCACATAATTTTCAAGATAATTTTAAACCTATACAACGTGTACCGAAGCATTCAATAGATTTACAGATATAAAGGTATTATATATAGTGCATTCTCAAGGTTAAACGTTATAATTTATGAAACACGTCCAGTAATATTTACTTAAATTTTTTGTTCATAATATTTATATAGGTATATGGACACAGATATAGAATATATACCTACTTGCTTTAAAAATCCATTTACTCGGAAACAGAATTGAAAACGTCACATTGAAAACGGAGACAACGTTCAAAATCACACAAAAGAAAGACCTTCGAAGGTGTTTTTTTTTTTTTTTTTGTAAGTATATATACCCGATTGGTCGGAGTCAACCGAATATTTGATTGATATTCTATTTAGAATAAAGACATGTTTAATATTGTTATTTACCCCGAATATCTATATATTTGGTTATTATTACAATATATAATATATACCCGAAAACACAATATGTAGCTATAAGCAACAAGGCTCGGATTCCGATAGCTCGAATATTAACCTGTAACACTCCAAGAATTCTTAAAAATCCGAACACCCGAATGATTAACGATTTTTTTTAAATTCTGATTAACCGGTAACGGAAAAATACGTAGAAAAAAACTAACAACCAAAACAAAATCAAATATATGTACCAACTATTCAGTGGCGGCCCTAAGCATTTAAAATGTGATAATATTGTAAAATTAATGTACATTATACAAAAAATGTAGGAATTTGGAGGGCCGTGCCTCCCCCCCTAAAACCATCACTACAACTATTGTCTAATACTTTCTCGAAAACACAAGATAGGCAGTGTTATAATTTAAATGTGTCAATTAAAATTATTATTCATAAAATATTTACTTACAAAATGTTTAATTTTTATTTTACACTTTGTCAAAAGCCCATTAAAATTGTATTAACTGTTTTAAAAAGTTAGAATCGACTTAAAACCGGTAACCGGTTAAGAGAGGTAGGAAGTAATTTTTCAACCAAGAAGTGGTTATCCTAAAATTAGGAAGCGGTTTTTAACCGAGAAACTTTAACCACTTATTTTTTTTAATATTCAAAGAACCGTTTATCGATATATATGCATTTAAAAACCCGCTTAATACCGGTTACCAGTTCTCAAAATTTTACCGGCTACCCTTATTTTCAAAAGCGGTTTTAAGCACTGATTATTATCTGTGTTATTATTATTTTCAATGTGGTTTTTTTTTTTTTTGTTTGTTTGTTTTGATAAGTGATAACATATTACTCATAAAGAATTATTAGTTAGGTACCAATATTATAATTTCATTTAATTAAAAACAAAGACAATAACATAAGTCATAAACTTGAACTTTGGTTTTATTTTACTTCTTTACCATAGTTTTTTCCAGGATTGAGACAATTGTAAAGAATTTTTAAGAAAAAATTTAAATGTAAATCTAACGATTAAAAATGTTTAAATTAATTTTAAAAATGATTTATAAAGTGTTCTGTGCCAGTACCTACCACTTTTTTTTTCTTTGTGATGTAATCACGATATTTGTTTTTCCTTTAAAAGTATGTTTATATGCATAAAATAAACGAAAAACCATTAATTTAATTTATAACATCTATATTATAAAATTAGTAGATGACAACATTTCAGAGACAAGCTCATCAAGCTTCATAATTTTTAAAATATTCAGCTTATTATCGAATGTATAGAAAACTATTTTTTAAATCACTTGAACTTTTTTATGACTAATATTTCAAAAAAACACTGATGAGTTTGTCCCCTATAAATGTTATACTCTATATATTTTATACCTAATAAATTATTTACTATACCGAAAATCATTGATACAATTCTTCTTAATATTAAAACTCGACCTCAAAATGAAAAATCAATGTTTAATTTTCAAAAAGGTCAATTTTAGGGGGTTGTCGAGGGAAGGTATGTGGAAAAATCCCGAATGTTGTAAATTTGCATGAAAATAGATCATCTGCAGACTTGAAAAAATCGCAATTCGATTCCAAAATATTAAACTTTAAAATGCAGTTAGGTGTGGTTATAAATATTTTGACATAAATATTTGAATAGGTATTAAATACTCATTTTTACGGACTTTAATAATAGTTTGATTCATTACAATTTTACAGTGGTAGCCTGTGAGCCTATCGGGGAATGGTATTTTAAATTTAACTACCTAATTAACTTTTCTGATAAAATTGTATTTAATACAATAAATGCTAAAAAAAAACGTATTTTATAACTCGAGGGATATATTTAAAAATATATTATATTCAATTATTAAAATATAAAAGTTCAAATGGTGTTACCTATAGGAGGGACATGAACCACCTTAACTGTTTTTTTACTTCCTGTAAGTACCGAAAAAATATATTTTTTAGGGGGAAGAAGGATGAAAATGTGAAAAAATAGTAAAATACTTCTCTCCAAAACTTAAAATAGACAAAAAAAAAAAATTTATCAATTATTTTCCCATTTTGCCGACTAAAATCCTAATAATTTATAGTTTGCCGACTTAAAAATACTTCATTGCTGCATAATTTCAAAATTCCAAAATAATTCATTTAAAATATAAATAAGCGAAAAAAAAAAAGCCATCGACTTTTTCTACTATTTTCCGACTGTTTTCCAAAGTTGGGGAGTCAGTCTCCCTCCCCGAACAAAACCCTTGGAACGGCCCTGGTTTTTATTTCCCATTAAGTAGGTATTCAATTTCAGAATTTGCTCCAAAATAAGGTTTTATAAAAACGCCCAAGTTAATTTTAAAAAGCAACTCCCTCTTTATTTTTTTAAAACTCAAAAACCGTATTGGTAGGTACGCAACTATATGTGTAAAATGCAGCTATTGTGGTAATAATATATCGATTTTAAAAAAATTCGAATGTTTAAACTACTCGTGTTTACCCATGATTCGGTTTTAAATAATCGTTTAAAAACGTGAGTTAGCTCATAATTTTGTCAACTCTTACCTATATAATATACCATTTCCACTGAGAATGTATATTGCGTGTGTATACCTGTGTACCGTGCACGTTTATTTATTTTTTTTTTTTGATCGAATTTAATTCGATTAATTCAACAAAATGATTAATTATTAACCGGTGTTTGACTTGGAAAAAAAATAGAAGGGGATGCAGTACGAATTTACTTTGGTTCCTGAAGACACAAATATATAATATTAAATAAACTCTTGAGGTGGGAGACTATGCCCCCCAAAACTCCCATCAACCACAGACATTTAAAAAAATTAAAATCAAAATCCCTTTTTATTTAAAATAAAAACGTTTTATATAGCATAATTTTATAATATTGAGTAGATGCATCTTATTATTATTTATTAATAAAATATAATTGAAATTGGGTAGGTATACCTAAATATCACCAATAATAAAAATATTATTAGAATAGGTACTCAAATTTTCTCAAATATTTTACATTAATATGTTTTATTGACGGGTAAATTCGGAAAAGCCTGAATTGTTTTCATTTTTGTTCCTACAACAACCCTCCAAAAAATTTCAAGACATTCGAAGACATTAAATTTGTCGGATAACATGAAAAAAACCATTCGTTTGACAACATAACTATTTGGAGTCTGTAAGAATATTTAAAATTGTAGATACGTTAAATTATGCTCTTCAACTGCTCTTAAAAGAACGCTACACCGACAATTTCTCAATGAAAAACTTACATTAGCATTTTTCATTTTCATCAACGTACAAACATATTAGAAATACGAAACAAAAAACAAATTATGGCTAATAGCATTGTCTAAAATATATCATGTAAAACGTGTAAAAATGTATAAATCAAAAATCGTCATCATCCGTCGCTAAAAAATGTTTGTTTCTTATAATTTATTTTTTATTTCATATTTCTACAATATTCCCAAGTTGATAAAAATGAAAAAAAAATACATGTTTTATTAACAAATATCGTGATTATATACACAATTAAAAATAGTACTGACATCACAGGCCTATTTTGATATTACTTTTCAAATGTATTTTTAATTTGTTTGATTTTAATTTTTTGAAACACAATGCTCGAATTGTCTTCAAAAAGTGGGTTTTACAAGTCGTTCTCTGCAGGTTATTCCCTCCCTAAAACCTTCCGTATAATATGATGGCCCGATTGATGAATTTTCGTTTTTTCAAATTAAATATCGATTTTGGGGTAAATTTTTAAAATTATAGCCCGAAATCCGCGTACATTATTAAAATATAATACGCCGCATATTGTCTTTTGTCTCGGTAAAAATAATGATGTGATTATTCCTTTCTTAGGCGTCCCCGTCAGAGAATTTCAGTGTGTAGAGAAACGTCGGTTGAAATCGCCACGTTTTTGACATCATTTCGTGGAGAATCGGGTTGCAGCGCGAATACCCGCCGAGAAACGAATGGAAAAAGAAACGTTGAAAGTCGAAACCGAGAAAACTTTCTGGTATATTATATTATAATATTATTATTATTATTATTATTATTCCGTGGTATGGCCCGTACGGAGAAACGACCGTCGGTCGTCGTCACGTTGGCAGTTATGTCGAAATTCCGGTAGCCCGCCGTCGACGATCGTGTTGGCCGGCGGCGCGCAGCAACAAGTGGTCGTCGTCCTGGTATGCCGTCGCGGCACTCGTGGGCCACGGCCGCCGTACCGTGGCAACGGAAGAAAAAAATGGTCGGAATAAAAAAAAAAATACAAAAGGAGAAGGAATGAAAACGGTTGGCCGCACTGACGCGGGCCGCCGCTGACACGGTTTTTATTCAATCCGCGGCGGCGGCGGCTAAACATTGGTATATACCAGCCCGCCGTACGCACACAACAATATTATCATGCACACGATAATACGGCCGTACAAGTATGTGTGTGTGTACGACATTCGCGTGTTAACGCAAGTCCCCCCACCACCGCGGTTGATCGTAAGCGCCGCCGACCCCGCCCGCCCACGATAGCCTTCAATTATTTCCATAAGCTACGGGGCCCGCCCCGCACCGCCCGCCAGCCCGACACGCGGCCGCCGCAAATATGTACCGCCGCCGCCGCCAACGAAGCGCTCCGACGGCGCGCGCGCCAGTCACTAACAGCGTCGCGTCGGCCATCGTCGTGCACTCGTCGTAATACACTCAGTCGCGTCGCCGCCGCCGCCGTCACACCCGCACCGCCACCCGCCCGGTCACCGTACCGCGTACGTAATCACGAACGGGTTAAAATCGCCGTTTTTCTTATCGGAATTTTTTTTTTTTATCGTTTTGCCTATAAATATTTTTTAATAAATAAATATTATCGTACCGCGATAAGATAACAACACCGTGTGTGTGTCTGTGCGTGATGCGACGAGATAATATGCGCGTGAATCGATTGCATTTAACGTGACGTTTTGAATATCGCGACCGACGACGTGTATGTGTCCGAGTGTACGGGTTGCGTTTTATCACGGCCGCGCGCGCCGTACGGCGTGCGCCGCCGCCAGTGCCGCCGCCGCCGCCGTTGCAGCCGCCACGGCTGCTGCCCGACGACGACGGACGGAAAGCTCGACGATCATGCCGCCGCCCTTGTCCACGAATTCGTGACAACGGTAAGAACAGGCAGAACGCCTATATGTATTTTAATAGTACATTAGCGTTATCACGGACTCGAGGGGGACTGTATACGAGGGAACAGTGCGCGCGGCTCGCGTTCCTGACGCGTCGGCAATGGCGTACGGACAGGTATTCCGGCGTAACACCGGAAGCTGTACAATATGGCCACGGCATCATATCGGATGGAGAGCGTACTCCTCGTATTGTAAAGGGGCTCCTACGGCCACCACATATTTATTTGGGTGGTCTCCATGATAATAGTTCATCCCCGTCTACCTATATTTTGGGTACAGTGATCTACCCCCCAGATAAAACTATATTTAATTCCATGTTATAATAGTGTTTTTTACACAAGCTTTCGTATTATATAGGTTGGTATACCTCCTACCTGGTCTAGTACAATGTTTTTAAACGGGTATATAAACTGATAGAGTATATGTTGAGGATAAATCCACCCCTTGAACCAAAATTAGGTATTCTCTATAGGTACCTAGGCCATATTATAATTAAAGTTTGGATTTTTACGATTAAATGTATTTTTTCCCACTTTCTAAATGATCTAGCCTGCAAATAGATAGGTAAATTCGGTTCGTGAATCCTAGATTTTAAACTTTTAGACATATTTTGCATAGATACCTACCTAATATAATACTATAATCGAATCGTTTCCCTGGCCAAAAAATAAAGTGGGTGCAAGTTTGATTTTTATACCAAGTACCTAGTAGGTACATCTTGAAATTAGGGTTGAAAACTAATACTAATTAGTTCATTTTCTTTATAAACTAACCGAAATTCACCTACAATCTCGATTTTAGCTCAAAATATGTGTAAGGAAAATGAATGGAGAATTGCCTAAGGCATTAAAAAAAATTTTTTTCATAGTTTCCATTGAAGATTTTCCATTCAAATTCTATTGAATGTCCATTTATAATTTGTAGGAAAAATTTTATTACGCAATAATATTGAGAGACCATTATTACAATTTTAATTTTTTTTTTTTTTTTTTAAGGAAGTCCCCAACCTTTTTATTGCCAAGTATTTTAGCTACTTAAAAATGTGTAGAATAAATGGGTTAATTATAACATACTAGGTGACTAATAAAGGGTTAACAATAAAACGAAATCCAAAAATATATTACCATATATTCTATAACCCTGTTAATAACTAGGTAGGTACCTACTTAATCTTTATTTAAAAATGTGGAACAAATGCAGTATAGTTCCCAGACGCCTTTTATTGAATCGTATGTATTGTTTAAACGTTGAAAACAATGGTGAAGTCAGATTTTGGGAGTGGGACTTAATTTAGAAGTTATAGTAATTTGAAATTTTTTATATCATCTAAAATAACATATTTATATTGTATTTTCGTATCAAAATAGTCGTTTTTACACGACATAATTTTTTGAAGTACTCAATACAAGACATCGGTTCCGAATTCATATTTATATGTCACATTACTTGGTTTTCTTATTTTTTTTTTTTATTATTGTCTAAAGACGATAATAGGTATATTATACAATATACCTACTCGTCTTTAGATTTAAAAGATTTTGGTAAAATATTGCAGAACTCGTTTACCGGGTATGCTGACAAATAAATCCCAGGCAGGGCTATGTCACTGGCCATGTTTCTGTGTAAAGTAAATGGGTGACCTTGAATGTTAAAAATGACAGCTGCTGACAAATTTTGATAACAGATTTTGATTACATTGTACTGTAATCACCACGGACTAAGATACTAGTATCACAGTAATCACAGAATATTCTATGCTGTAATCGCGGTAATCAGTGATTTGAAGGTTCTTACATTGATAACGAATTATCGTTACTAACTTCAGGTCGGTCCTAGGTCTTACGTTCGATGATAACTTCAGCGGGTCCTTGGTTTTTTTTTGTAAACAAACCGTTATCACCTTGAGTGACATTTTTATTGATAACCATTTTGATAATAATTGTTAACAGGTTAATAGCTTAAAGTAGAAAAACATAGGAGAAATCATGACAAAATAGATTTTGTTATGGGAGAAATTACGTTGTGTAAAACCGACTGTTTTGATACGAAAATGCAAAGTAAAAAATGTCGTTTTAGATAATATAAAAATACTGCGAATTGCTATTACTTTTAAAATAAGTCCGACCCCCAAAAAAAAAAAAGCCGTGCGGAAACTAAACTGAATTTATGCCAAAAATGTATGCCTTTACCTAAATTATAAACTACTGAATACATTTAAAAATTACTCCTGTAAACTTATTTAATATGTCAAATTAGACTTTTTTCACAATAAGTAGATAAGTACATTGACATTCTACCTAATAAAAAAATTGATCACACCTAGGTAATTAAAAAAAAACGCACTGTAGAAGATTAATTTTTACTTGATGCTTTTCTCAATGTCTAAAATTCAAGTAGACACAGTAAATAGCACATACCTACCTCCTCTTCAAGATCTCAAGTAAGCTTTGTAGGTACTGTTTTCAAATTACCTAATTTTGAATTTAAAAATAATTATTTAAAATAACCTAATTTAGGTATTTACCAATTAATAATATTTTTTTTTACCTTCAAAACAATTTATAAAAATGTGGTTTGGTAAAAAAAACAAAATACCTTCCTACTTACCTATATTAAATGAGCAAATAGAGAACACCTACTATCAGTAATAATATTATCTATGTCTAATGATTATGTGTAAAATATATTTTATACCTAACACATTATTATTTAAATCTGAGACATATAGATTTAAAAGGTAATAAATATTTAGTTAATTAGTAGGTAGGTATGTACTAAATTTTTGAGAATTTATCAAAATTTATCAACATATTCTTAACTGGTAAAATCCATAAGCCTTTACTTATACCATAATCAATTTCGTTTAGTACCAATGCCACACAAATATTAAATTAAAAATGATTAGGTAGGTAGCATAACTGAATCTATAACCTTGCCCTATATCCCTTTGATAAATAAATAGGTACCTACCTTCAAAATAAAAATTATCTCTTCATTATGATTTATAATTACCTAGGTACCTATTTATTATTATGAATAATGTGATGGTAAAAATAACAAAATATCTTATTAGTTATTAGATACCTATTTAGAACATATTTGAAAATAAAGGTATTTGAAAATTAAATTACATATTTTTATTGAAAGGGATTTAATTTTTTAAAAATTATAAAAATTTTAATATTGAAAATTATTAAATATTTTTCCATTGAGTTAATGTAATGTGTTTTCATTTTCGAATATATTATTTTCCAATAAATAAATATATATTTTATATTTTTCAACTAATAATTTATATTATACCTATCTATATTATTATCTGGAAAATATTTATAGTGGATGTTTAAAATATTGATATTACAAAATATTATGGTACCTAGTATTTTCCCTGGTAATGGATGAAATAACCAAGGATATACAGGTTGAGGTACCGTAGTGCATTCTATTTGTAGATGTTATAGTGTTGATGGGAGAAAGTCCCAAGGAAGTGAATGGTAGACTTGAAAAGTGAAGGACTAAGGATTAGTATGGGTAAAACAGAATATATTATAGAGTACAATTTTGGTGAAAGGGAACACAGGAAATAGGGGGAAAGGCAAGAAATAAAATTGAGTGGGGATATAGTGGAAGAGATTGAGGGATTCAAATATTTAGGGTCCGTTCTACAGAAAGATTGGGGCTTTGAAGAGGATATGAAATATAGGATTAAGTGTGGATGGACAAAGTGGAGAGAAGCATGAGGTATTTTGTATAACAAAAGAATCTCTATTAGAAAGTATTAAAAGGTAAATTTTATAAGACAGTGGTGAGACCTGCAATGATGTATGAAACAGAATGTTGGGTAGTAGATAGGAAGATAGAACAGAGAATGATTGTAGCAGAGATGAGAATGTTAACGTGGATTGGTGGAGTGAATAGAGAGGACAAAATAAAGAATGGGTATATAAGAGGTATAGTATAGGAGTAATTAATTTTTAAGCAAATAGTATAGGAGTAGCTTCGATAGTTGACAAAATGAGGGAAAATAGATTAAAATGGCTCGGGTATGTATTAAGGAGGGAAGAGACTGAGTCAGTAAGATTAGTAAAGAAAATATATGCTGATGTATTGAGGGAGAGAGTAAGACCGAAAAATAAGGGGGGTGTAATGACATGTGGTACAAGAAGGGTGGGGTAAGTGAAGAAGATGTGGGAGATTGTTCAGTAGTGGAAGTATAGGACAAGGATTACCCCCCCCCCCCCCCGAATAGTTGAGAAGAGAAGAAGAAGAAGAAATCTAAATATTCTTAATATTCTAAATTTAAATTTATATATTGTGCTCATTAAACCAGATGGTACCTTATGTCATATACACCCTCTACCCATATTTTATTAATTTTTTTTTTTTATACATATTATTATCAGTTTTAGCACTGCTAATAATTTAGTTTATTCATCGCTCATTGTATTTTATTTGACTATATTCAATAAATACTATTTGTAGATACTTATTACTCCCCAGTAAACATTTTAGTTTTGGGTTAATAGAGTTTTATATAGTTGTATAGTATAATCATGTTTTAATAAAATGAAAGTGCATTACGTACCTCTTAATCAATATTGTTCTTTTATGTAGACCTTATGTACCCATTTATCAAAACAACCCTTTTCACAACATTTTTAACATTATGTACCTACTTATTAGTTATTATTACCTAGGTATATACTTACTATGTACTATGAGGAATACCTATGTATATATAAACTTTTATCGTGATACCAAAGAACCGCTACCTAACAATTTATAGTTACCACGTTTACATGCAGTCGTTTATGAGTTAAACAGGAAGTTGAGTGCATATAAACGTGTTTTAATGTGCATTTGGTTAATGCACATTAAATATTTGAATTGATTCTTCAAATCAAATTAACTCTTACTTCAAGATTAAAAACTACATGTAAAATATTTAATGTGAATTAATATTTTTATAAATTACCAAATTCTATACAATACATACGATAATATGCATAAATAAATTAACTTATTTTGCAGTAAGCTGTTTCATATTTAACCCCATATTCCGAGTACTTACATATAAACCAAAAGTTGAATGCCTATTATTGAAATGCCCATTAACAACTGCATATAAATGCGGTAAGTGACTGCACAAAAATAGAAGATTTGTTAAACAATTTTTTTTTAAATGGCTGTTGTAATACTGTACTAGGTACCTACATATACCTACTACATATTTAAGTAACCTCCTTGTTTCGTTATGCTTTTAAATCTTGGGGGTAATTTTTATAAAACTTGAAATGTTAGGTTATATATTTTTTTATATTTCCTAATTTTCAAAATGAATTTTAACTCTCAAAACCCATTCCTGTGTTTGCCCTCGCAGCTATCCTATATTAAATAGGTCGATTACACTATTTTTATTAACTTCTCTATCTCTTCAATATACAATAGAGTAAGATTTGGTAAATGCTACTGTCCAATAATGACTCAAATAATTTGTCTAGTTTTAAACAGAATTACAGAAATCCTATCACAACTTAACAGTGGTACATTGACCAATGTATTAAACAGATGTTCAATATTATCTTCCATTAATGTTTAATTGGCATATAATTTTAATAAGCAAAAATAACAATACTTAAATATACTATATTACTATAAGTAATAAGTATAAAAGTATAATATAAATCCATAGACCTATGAGGTGATTTTATACGTTAATGAGTTACCTTTGAAAGCACATAAAAATGTTTTCCGCTATCCCTTATGACTTCATAGTTATACCACTGTATTTATGCCATCTTAAAAATATTATAGTTTTTAATTGTCGGATAATTGCTACTTTATATATAATCTACACTTTCATATCATGATAATATTATTTATGTAAAATTGTTTTTTATTTTAATAAACAATATTTATGTATATAAAATATATTATATTTATATAATTGTTCTTATTTATACTATTATCTAAACATTATCAATTTATTTTTATTTTTATTTTTGTTATAGAATTTTGATCCATCGCTGAGAAGATGGAAGAACAGGAAAATATGACCAAAACATTGCCACTTGCTAAAAAGCAAAAAATTAATGACAATGAATATCGTCTGGTAGACTTGAATATAGATACAATTAGTCTTAACTTGACGAAGCATTGTCTATGCCAATTACCGGAAACATGTATGCTAAAAGAAGTTTTCAAAGTCTCAAATGTTAGTGCTTGGAGTCGAGAACGACTATTGAATTTTTTGAGTTCAGCTAGATTGGCCTGTGACATTGCACTTAAACAATTATCTGAAGGTACAATATGTACCAGTGTTGAGCGCTTAAGTAACTACTTGATAGCTAACAAAACTGGTATTGTGAATGAAATTGTAACACTACTTATGCGTACTGATCCATACATATCATATGCAGCTAGTAATGCTTTAGCAGATATATTTTTGTGTTCACAAAATAAATTAGAGAATGTGTGGGTGGAAGACTTAACAGATTTATTTCTCCGTCGATCACCAGAAACGTTATGCCCTGTTATAGCAGTTTATAAACGTGTATTATGTTGGAGAGACGCACAAATGAACGATTCAGAAAAAAATATCAAAATGCCTGAAAATTGTGTTAGTCGGAAAATAATTTTTGAAGATGATGAAATTGAGATGGACGACGAATTTGGAATAAACATGGTTAAAACTAGAGTTATTGAAGTTTTACAAACTCAATGGCAAATGATTGTGATAAAATTTGTTAGGTATATGTCAGCTTTTGAACATTGTACAGATATTAATAACGAACCATACAATCATAAAATGGGACATCTTGCCATTGTAGAATTTATCAAGTTATGGACGTCAATGGTTTCTATAAAAACGAATCTAAATGTTATGAACATTAAATATTTTTATGCAGACTTGGGACAAATGCTTATTCTTTTGAGGCGGCCAAAAGTCCAACCAGTTGTTTGGAAGAATATAATTAATCTTTTCAATGAAAGTTTGTGTTACACGACTACTTTAGCTGTACAAGGCACAATGCAAGAAGAACCCTGTATGTTGGCAAGAGAATTAGTTAAAGTTGTAAAAACTAAAAACCTGTTGAATAACATGCCGTTCCGAAGAGGTTCTGGAGAATTTGGAGGAGGAGAAGAAGATGATGGAGATAAAAAATTATTGCAAGATACTGTTTTACTAATTTTGAAAGCAGTGGCGACAATTATTAAGGAAACAAGAAATGAATCTTCTTCATCTAGTGATTCTTCGTCAGATGAATCTGAGGATTCAGAAGAAATCGATGCTGAAATGGCTATAATTGAAAGTAGTGTCAATGAAGTTTTGCGAAAACTTGATGCGTGTGTTAAGAAGTGCATGTCTTATTTACCAGAAACTCCAATTGCACAGTGGATTGTTCAACTATTTTCTGATCGCAACGACATACTCATCGAGAGTATGATATGTACCATTGATATTTCACTGGTATTATGTTATCGTCGTAACTCTTTACCAATATTACGTCAAGTGTTAAATCCCACTGTTAGTCTAGTTGAATTTTTACAAACATTATCTTATAATAATGACTTAAATGAATTAATATTAGATTTATTGTTGGGCACTGACACTAGTTTTCTATTGTACATAATGAGAATATTGAAGTTTATAGGTAACCGTTGGTCAGAATTTTGTCTTTGTTGTGACACAAAGTTGCAAAGTACTATGAACATAATTATAGCCTTACATACAAGTCTTGACCAACTCATTAAAAATGATTTAACTCCTTATAATCTCAATCCAGTATTGCGATTGTTAGCTAAATGTAAAGATTTGTACACACGTGTAAATGTAATAAATATTTGAATAACTCGTATTGTCAACATTACTTTTAGCATTGGTAAAGTGTTTGTTCTACCAATACTAAATGCCTTGTAGTATTTATATATATATACATACATATATATATTGAATCTAAAATAGGTACATTAATTAAAATTTAATTTTAATAAATGTGTAATAAATAATAATAAAATGTCTAATGACTTATTTTGATATCAGTTTATTCAAATATTTTGAGCATCGTTAATTATTTATATGAAATGTATGTACCAAATTTAAATGTTATAAATTATAAGTCCTTGTTTATAACCCTTCCAGTTCATCTGCGCCTTTGGTGACGTCACACGTTTGACCAGATCAGAAGTTCAAAAATTTTAACTGAACAATGTGCAATTTTTTTATTATCATGGATATTATTGAGTAATCAATTACTATTTTGCCGGAAGTATTCCATAGAGATAACCTCAAAAAAAGTATGTAGGCAAGACATTTGTGCTTCCACAATTTTAATTACCCGTACAAATTTAAAAATGGTCACCAAGGGTGCAGATGAACTGGATGGGTTATATCTATAGTTAATTATAAAATATTATAAATAATTTATTCGCTCACTTTTGATATATAATATAAACTTATAAAGTATTATAGGTAATCAAACTAAGCTATAAAACCCTTAAAACCAATAGAGATACAATTTTGGTATGCTGTTATAGTTGCCAATTTGTAATTATATTATTTCTTAATGTTTATGTATATACTAGGTTCAATTATAAATTATATTAGATATTAAATTAAAAGCATAAATAATCTTTATGGCTTTAATTTTGTATACAATCCGATGTGAGTAGATAATTTTTTTTTTTAATCAAAGTGAGTGATTAATTTTTATTTATATTTCCAAACCATTTTTGGAGATGTTTGTATAGCTAATTATGGTTGTGAATATAAAAAAAAAAAATTATATGGGTATGTTAGGTTTTCCAATATAATTGTGGCATTTAGGTTATTTATTTTGTAAAATAAACTTAAAAGACTGATAGCTAGTAGTATATTGTATACATTATATTAAATTAAGATAAGATTTTAGCCAAGTTGCCTTTAATTTTATATTAACATAGTGTAGGTATTTATTTATAAATTTTTAGATAAATTTTTACATATTCTACGATATCTTATATAGTTTTCTTGTTTTTGTTTGTTTTTATAATTAATATAATATACAAATATAGTTATGTATAAATTTGTACCGAAGTCCAGTTGACATATTTATAGTTTCCTGTAGTCAGAATTATATTTTTTAATTTAAATATTTACTTTTAAATTGACTTTTATAAAGGTACACAGAATATTTTAGTTTTGAAGGTATTAGATCTATATGATGTCTACATTAAACGTCTATTGAATCCTCTTTTATTCTATTTTTCCTTCTTATTAACTTTATATAATAATTGCATAGTAATAATGGGTAAATATGTTCTACAAAATTATCTATTAAGTTTGTATATTATACCAATATGTGATAGTCAATGTGTCTATCATATAATACATGATAGACTCAAAGACGGTAAACCAAATTATTTTGTTAAGTATCTACCTATAGAGAATTTTATTTTAAAATAATCTAAGCAATTAATTTAATAATAAGGAATAGTAGTAATAATAACACATATCATAAAGTTAATATTATAATGTAGGATGGATACCTTACCTACTTATTATAGCTAGACTATTTTTATACTGGTTTTTAATTGGAAACCCACAAGAATATAAGTGTTATAAGCTAAAAATACTTATTATTGTTACCATGATTATCAATTAATACAAATATATTTTAATTTTAAATATAAATCGCATGTACAGCCAAACATTTGAGTGTTTTCTCATACCATAGAATAATTAAAGTACAAAACAACATGATAATATCAAACTAATATTGATTTTAGTAAAAAGACATTTTTATTCATAAACCATGTATTTTCCAGATATATTATCTTGAGATTATTATATTGTATATTTAGGTACAATATATATCAATTGTTGTCAAAACATCACTTTTGACAAGTTTTTATTTTACTATGAAAATATAAGCCATCAGTTTGAATCTTAAAAAGTTTAAAAGTAATACAATATTTTAAAATTAATGGAAAAAGTAGTATTGAATTCACATATTGGTATAATGCTGAGTTGAGTTTGTATGTATTTCTTACTCAAAATGTTCATCTACCTGATGCCAATTTAAGTATTTCTATTATTGTATTTATTTATATGTGATTTTGTGAATCTATTGATTGGTGTTAGTTTACATAAATAATATCTTTAAATGATTGTTTGTACTTAAATGTCCAATTCTACTATAGTAATTTGTGTAATCAAATACATGTATGTAAAATGTTAATTAATAGTGAATATGTCAAAATGCAATCAAAATACTATAAGAATAATATTTATTTTAGCAATTCTACTGAGTTCCTCTGTATTAATATATTTTTATATTATAATTAAATATGTATATAGTTTAAGTAAATTTTATGTAACAGATCCGTCCAATTATCTGAAATATTTTATATAAATGATTAAATGTTAGTGTATAAGAACAAATATCAAAGACAAGTTAACAATAAATTTTATTAGTATATTTTTTTTTATATAAAATCACTATATAGTATATATCTATGAATAATATTATTGTACCTAATAGATAAATTTGTTTGTGTAATACAATAAAGTTCAATAAAATATTTTTGTATATTAAACTTGATTTATTACAATTATATTTGTTTGTATTATATCAAGCTTAGACCTAACACATGAGGCAAGATATTATACAGAACAAACGGTTGAAAATTATTATACCCGAACCTTCTCATGCTGCAGCAAGTGTCTTAGTTCAATTTAATAGTATCTATATAGTACCTACCTTTTTTGTGTAATGACTAATAAAAGTGAAATTTTGAGTATGTTATACATCTTATTTAAAGATGAGAATAAGGGAATTAACATTTATGAACAATAATGAACAAAAAAAAATTTTTTCATTTTTTCATAATTATAATATTTCATTTAAAATATTGTCATCAAAATGACATATTTTATTTGTTATGGTACCTACTAATTATTAGGAATTACAATATCAGTGTACCTGTCACAGAATATATCTACGGACTTCGAGTAATATAGTTTTAATTTTATAACCTATTCTGTCTATGATTTATTTATTATTATAACTGTCTTAGTTCAGTTATGTACCGAATAGCCTCTAAAGCGCTAAGTGTTTGGCAGTAATGTTAAAAAGTCAGTAACTTAAGAAAAATAACAATAAGACACGATAAGAATTCTGAAAATATTAGTGTATACCTATGGAATATATTTATGCATTGGGATGTACAAAGAAAATCATTGTAAAATATTACATAAAAAATTAATAAAATTCACAACTTAGGTACCTATAGATAATAATATTAAATATTAATTCAACAAATATACCTACTTTTTTTTTTTTAAATATAAACATCATCTCATCATCTTTAAATTAGGTAAGTAATAGGTGTATTTGATTTAACAAAATAATAATAATTTAAATTTTTAATACTTTTTCAATTGTATTTTATATTTTACTATCCATACATTCAAAAAAATTTTAATTAATGAGTAGTATTAGTATTATTAGTATTTTATTAATACAAATTTTATCAAATATGTATGTACAAATTACTTGCCTATATTTTTAAGGCTCAAAACAAATATATATACCTAAGTATAATATTTGTTATAATTCTGAAACTAATTTATCTAAAAACTTGAAATTTTTATCAAATACCTATCAATATATTTTACTATAGTATAATAATATAAAATATATTTTACAAGTTTCAACATTAATTACTAATTTTTCACAAAATTTGGAAAAATTCCCAGTTATAGGTAGGTATATGTCAGGAATGTACGGACTATATGTCTATAGGTATATGATTATATATCTGTATACATACATATATACGCTTTTGACGGCAGCTAACCATATAAGTACATATTTGAGGTTGTTCTAACCAAAATTGAGTTTTATAACAAATAACACATTTTCAATGAAAAACTTGCATCAGCATTTTTAATTTTTATCGACTTACAAACATGTTAGAAATACGAAACAATAAATTATATCTAATAATATTATCTAGTGCCCTACGTACGTAACCTTTTTTATATATTCATTTTTTAAAGATTTATTTACAAAAATTTAAATAATTAATTTTTCAACAACTCGTAAAACTTGTAAAAATGCACATATAAAAAATCTTTAATTTATTGATATTAATAGTATTTATTACCCGATAATAAAAATAATATTGACACAAGACAATTTTTAAATGACTTTTAAAAAATATTTAAATATTTTGAAAATTGTTAGATTTTAATTTTTCTAAAAATATCTTTAAAATTGCCTATACAAAACCCCTTAAAACCCGTACGTACGACGTCCTCTTAAAAGGCAAAGAAATATTAATAACCAAAAATATTGAAGCGTTTGATCTCCATATGGGGTGACATATGGGTGACTTCAACACTCAACATAAATGGTAAGTATAGGTAAAGTTTCAAAACATAAGTCTTTTAACGTTTAAAAGTCGTACGGTAAATCACTACATTTTTATATTATTTTTGAATTTCCATTCGTTTGAATCGGGAAAACGGGACTGCAGAAAATCGAGAAACTCGCAGACTATCGTGGAGGCAAAAAGGCTCGAAATTCTTACAAAAACCGATCAGATAAAAAAGCGGTTCATGCAGACGGCCATTATGTAAGAAAAATTCTTTAGATTTTATTATATACGGTAATTAATACGAGAAAAACATTTTTTATTATCTTGAAATATTATTTTATACATATAGGTATTAGGTACCTATACTTACACATGGACGAAAAAAAGTGCTGGAAGTATGGGAAAAGGTCATTTTCATGGCTTCTATATTAGCATCGAAAATTTAACTTTATAATTATAAAAAAAAAGTATTAACAGTGTATGTTAATATAAACTCGTAGTGGCATATATACTAATTAATAATTACTAATACAATTAAATATGCACATTGCACAATAACATGTTATTTACTTTTCAAGTCGAAAAAATTTGAAAAAAATGTATGAAAATGATTAATGGAACGTTTAAAATTAGGGCAAAAATAGGTAATCATTATCCAAATCAAAAATAAAACAATATGAACGAGTCTCTCCAAGAAGGAGAGAGTCGTTCTATATGTTCGACCTTGTGAGGGAGGAACACGACACAGTTGAGTAGGATTTGACAGAATGGACACTGCTCTATGGTCGTCCGTCCGATTGGTTGGTCTTTTTCCAATTGTAGTTTTTAAATGATTAATTAATGCATTAAACTACATCTAACACAATAATGAAATTATAAATAAGATGGTTCATGTCTGGAATAAAATTGATTTATACTTTACGAGGTAAAATTTAATGTTAGGTAATGATTTCATTTTATTTTTTTTTTAAATAACAACAGATTAATTTGTGTTATTAAAATTGATAAACACTATAATAATAAAATATATAATGATTATTATGAAAATATATTGATTCTAACCACGGCCATATAATATATAGCCGTGATTACAACATTATTATCGAATTTGTTTTGCCAATACCTATCTAATAAACAAATAGTTCACGCATTAGTCTAAAAAATTAATAGGTATTAAAATTTTAAAAAATAATTGAATTAAAATTGGTGGGGGGCTGGGGACTAATATAAGCCCAACCTTAATTAAAGCCCACTAAGAAAAAAGTTTTTTTCACATTCAATTTTAGGATGACGAGAACGATTTTGTATTTTAATAACCCATGTATATTTATAAAATGAATGTAAAGAGAGCCAATTAAATTGCGTTGTTTTAAAAAGTGTATGAAGTAATTTTTCAATAATGAGCTGAATATTTAGAATCCCGATGAAATTGTTTCTGTAATGTTTTTACCTCTATATTGTTTTGCGAAAAACCATGTTTTTGAAAAAATATCGTAATCGCATAACAATGAAAATTGATACTGACACTACTGGATTATATATTATATAGGTATTATATATAAATTACTTTTAAAATGTACTTGAACATTTTTTAATCGTTAGATTTTAAATTTTCTCTAAGATTGCCTATATATAATCCCTTAAAATCTGGGTGTATGACTTCTTTACATACCTACTTACTACAACAACTATAATTTTGCAGGTTTAAATCAATAGATATTTTTTATTTTACTATTCTATTCAGGTACTAACAAAAATAATTTATGTCGATAACATATTGGCGATTGACACTTCGAAAAAATGGGTTACAATATACGAATAGTACCTATATGAATAAGAATATTTTTTTTCGTACATCGTATAGGTACCGATATTACATTTTATTGGTCTAAAGAATAACGTGAGATTTATGGAAGTCCTATAGTATTTGATCAGTATTTCATTATAATTTATATTAGACGCTTATCTATATATATTATACCTATATACTAATACTCAGGGCCAGCGGGAAAGATATAGTCTAGGAGGTCGTGGTCCGTGGACACCCCTCAATTAAGAAATAAATTGTTCAGTCGGCACAAAAAAAAGTTGATGACCTTTTTTTGCTTATTTATGTTTTTGAAGTAAGTATTTTGGAATTTAGTTGACAAACTATAAATTATTTTTAGCATTTAGTCGGCAAAATCAGAAGAAAAAAAAAGTTTTTCTTTTTTTTTTGCTTATTTACGGGTTTGCAGAAAGTATTTCGTCGGTTCATTGATGATTTTTTTACTTATTAACTTTTTTTGGAAAAATAAATCAGCAAAATTATACTCTGATCACCCCTCAAAAATATTTTTTAGCACCGGTCTTGCTAATACTATATAGGTATTTTCAAAATTAAAGTATGCAACATATATGGGTATACCTATACTTACCAATCGTAAAGTATAGTTATTGCTTATTGTTCATATACGAAATATACCTATGCATTGACCTAGATATTATAAAATTAAACACAATGAACAATAAACGTTAAAACCATATAGCACATTATAATAAGTAGATATCACAATATGTGTGCGATATGTAAAATATTTGTTTTAAATTTTAATGAGAACGAGGTGTTGCCAATGGGAAGTTTTCTCTTTACATCTATAGGTAATATAATATAGCCATATACATAATATACATAGATAATATATCATGAATCATGATAACATAATAAAATATGTAAATAGGTACATTAATATTGCTTAAGCCGGAAAAAATATTCCAATATTTCTGATAAAATAGAACAGCCATAATTCCAGAGTATCGATGTACCTAGGTATAGCTAGGTATAGGTACACCTATATTTTATAAACGTATAATATTGTATTATGCACAAATATGCATATAAAGCATTTTATAAGTGCATGCCATTAAGGTCATTATAGGTGTTATATTAACCTGGAGGGTACCTACCTAGTATATATATTGCATAATATGCTTAAATACCTATCTATTCAGAGCGATAAATAGATAATATAATAATTTCATATTTTAAATATTAAATAATAATTGTTATAAAATGTATAGTGTTCAATAATATAATATACATTTGCATAATATATTATAAACTACTCGGGTAATGGATACCGATTTGCTCTGCAACGTGTTATTTTATCAAATTGCCTCGCTTGATTGTTTTCGTATATTAATTAATTGATAAATAAAATTAATTTATTCGGTTTTCTGTGAAATATACGTTTATCGAGGCGTTTAAACACTTTAGACAGGTATAAACTACGTGGTTTTCGAAATTTAATTTTAGTTTGATTTGTGATTTTATTAATAATTTACCTATTATATTGCGGTAAAATTGGTAGATAGATACATTGTACGTAACTATTAATTTTATTTTCTCAAATTAGGTAAGTATATATATTTTTTTTAAATTAGTTTTATCTTAATTTATTTTTTACATTTGTTTTTGAAAGATTTTATGGATTGTACCTATCTATTTCAAAAATACGTAATTAATTTGGGGAAATGACCCAAAATTTACCGGAGTTTTACATAAATCATTTGGGCGAGAAATTAACCGATCGTTTGGGTGAAAATATAATATTATATCCCGTCCGTGAGACAGAGACGGCAGTCTGCAGGTGAAGTCATTAAAACTGCGTCATATCCGGGGGCGAACCGCGTAACTATAGTGGGGGGAGGGCAGTTTTATGTACCTGTCGGCTGTCGCATTTTGTTTTTTATTACCTAAAATCACTTAACAATACAAATTAATGTGGAAATGTGAAATGAGATTATTCGTTTGTGTAATATTTTAGTAAATACAAAATTTAATATTACCAAATTTCATTTCGATAAAACAGTACTTCCAAAGTTCCAATATGCCAAATTATTTGTTGTGTTTTTAATTTTGCACAAAATTGGTTTAAAAAATTCAACAAAATACTATTAAATAACTCGCCCAAACTATGTATTAGAATTAACAGGTGTCCATATAAATTTCGCCCAAATTATACATATATAAATTCGTTTAAATGATATGTGATTTTAGGAATTTCACCCAAATGAAAGCTGTCCCTTCAAAATCAATTATTATATTGTTTTACTGAAAAATCTTGAAAAAAAACATCTATTAACATTTTATTAGAATTGTATATTTATTATATTTATTTTTGTCAGAAATTGATTATAGGTAAGTCTACGGACTTAGGATTTCAATTTTTAATTAAATATATATGTTTATATATGACTGTCTATACATTTCTCATTGGTCACTTAAAATTGTATTGTTTTCGAAAAATAAAATTGTTTTAAATGTTCATTATTTTTTTAATAAATAAGTAGGTAAGTAAATATAAAAAAATTAGGAAAAACCCATTCTGCAGCGAGCGTGCTAAATTCCTGGATTCTATACGTACTTTTTTTACTTAATTTGTTATATAAAAACAATAAACTTATTTCATACAATACTTTCAATTGTAAGCGGAGCGGGCAAGCTAGCGATTTTGCAATGAAGTATATATTTTATTTTACTAGATATGAGTTTTGGAGTAAAAAAATTGGTTCTAGTTGATACTTTGAAGAGGACATTTTTTGATTTTTCTAGTATTTTTCTCAAACGTAAAGAAAAACTACCTTTTATAATGGAAAAATTTTATATATTTAAGGGAAATAATAAAATAACAAATAAAATTATCATGGTCACCTATTATTTTTTTTTATAACGAACTTTGCTCAGAATCATTTTTTGAGTACAATAGTTTATCTTTGCTTTCAAATTTAAAATAATAATAATACACTATACTATCTGAGGACTTAAGGGACGACGAACCAACCTTCTGCAGTATCTAGACACTAGTTAAAAAACTGAATTTCGCTCAACTTTTTAACTCAATTAGTTAATTAATTTGATCATTAACTAATTAACTTAACTAGTTTAAATTGACATTGTTTTAACTTAACATTTTTATAACCATTCAGTAAAGTTAACAGTTAACACGTAATAGACGAAATTATTGCTAGTCTGTATTTTAAATATTAAGATTCTTACAATAATAATGTGAACTGCAATATTGATGGATTTTCATAATAGTTTAGTGATTTAACAATGTTTATATTTTAGTACTTGTGGATAATTTATTTAAATAAAATAAGACCCGAATCCGTAAAAAAATTACTTTTATTTTAAGCAAATACGTATTTCGCTAACAATATGTTACCATCTTCAGTTCAAAACACAAACTGTTATAAAACAAATACACCGCAAAATCGCTGGGATACCACCAGGCATACCGGACAAAATCTATGATTCGTGTTCGGTTTCAGAACTCAATAATTGTGTTTTAACAATCGTGCATCGATTTTGCAATCGATTAAATAAGTAGGCAAAAAATTATAAAATTATAAAATATATAAAAATTTCATATTATCAAATCTGTTACCTTCTATATAGGTCATACAGTCCACACTTTCAAACAATTGTTACTGCACGAGTAGTGATTTGTATGCTACAATGCCAAAAAAAAAGGCTCCTTAAATACTATTTACTCTTACTCAATATACCTACTTATAAATATTACTAACTTATAGACCGTTTGCGATCATTGGAATTTGAAAAAAAAAACATTGTTTTTAATATAATTACCTATTGTTCGAAGTTTTTATTTAATTTAATTCATTATTAATAATAATGGTAAAAACTAATAACTTATTATCAAATTTGAAAAAATACTCTCTAAATACAAGCAATAGAGATTGGTCCGTTGTCCTTTATTTAGTGTTCAGGCTGCAGAATAATGCATGTATGTACCTATACATTATAGTATATTATTATTTTAGATTTAATAGCAAAAATAAATCATTACATTAGAAAAATAATTCCGAATGCAGTTCGGTATAAATGTAGGTACATGTAGGTACCTATATTCCTATATTAAATAACATTATTTTACATTTTTTCTATGGGTAGTTTTCTCTTACATCTTCAACAAAAATCTTACTCCATGAAGGTTGTAAAATATAATAAAAATATTTGTACCACCAATTTACCAATTTACTTTTTACTTTTAATTAAAGATAGATATTATACCTACTCACTTAAAAACTAAATATTTTTAAATCTTTCTAAGATTAAAAATAAACGATTAAAATGAAGCCAAGATGAACGTGTTGAATTTGAAAGCAATGATAAATCATAACTTTTGATAAAATGTTTCTAAATTTTTTTAAAGAAATATTATAAAATCAATATGTACCATATTGATTAAAAAAATATATATATTGTAGATGCTTCGATTGGTAAAAATTAGATATATTTAAATATTTACCGCGAAATTCGATCACATCGCATAAATTCCAATAGAAATTAGGTACCTACTATTTCTTTTATTCATAGATATAACATTATATTTTATAAATTTATAAAATATTTAATACAATTTTATTAAATGTATTCTTGTATTAAAGACCAAAAAGTAATTGTACTACCTACTTAATTCTGTGTACTTGAGGACGAATTCATATCTCCATGTAATATAAGGCTATCTCTATACAATCAACGACCAAACCCCGAAGACAGAGAAACCGGTCGACCGGTCTGCAGATGGGTGACCAATGAACAATAACCATATCGGTTACAGCGTCCACTCTGTCAATTCCACTCAAGCACGTCATGTTTCTCCCTTTTGGACGCAAGGTCGAACATAAAACGAAAAATCTATTGGTTTTACAATGATGTTGCTTATTATTATTATTTTTTTTCCCCGGAAACAAGTTTTCGTGTAGAAGGAGTTAAATAAAATCGTTTACACACGGAGCTACTCAAAAGAACACATTTGTGACGCAAACTACTAACCATTAGTAATAACGTAAAGCGTTAGTGATAAGTTCCGAGTGACTCGACTGTCGCGTTATTTTCAAGTTCCGTTACTTCAGTTTAACAAATTTCTGTGTACATTTTACGTAGGTATAGGTACCTATATTTTCGATATACCTACCTGCTCGTGAACAGTGAATATTTTCATTTATTTTTCTTATTATTTGGTATTTTTTATTATTTTTTTGTTATCATATACCAGTTATTGACCAAAGGTATTCCTAAGTACCGTGTATAAAACTCGAATTTGGAATTTCGACAAATAAAAAAATAATATTTATCCTTATTTAGGCAATATAAAACATATTTATGTAAAAATACATAAAAAAATCATTCCATTCCTAGGCTTGGTAAACAAAGGATGAAATGACACCGAACATGACTATTTCTAAATTAATAGTATGACGATGTTTCCGTAACTGCACAGAAGAAACTACTGATTTCGATCAATTTTGAGTAACCTCGTGTGTGTATCTGTCATGTGTATCACTAATGCGTTATACCTACTTGTTAGAAGCCGATTAGTAATTTGAATCATAAACCATAGTTACGTTTCTTTTGAGTAGCTCCGTGTGCTTAAGAATTTTTGGATTACAGAGATTTTTCGATAGAAAATTTGTTTTAGATGGTACCTTTTAAGGGTCTTTTTTAATTTCCCCAGTAGTTTTCTTAAGTGCAATAGGAAAACTAGGTACCTACCTTTTTATAATTGAGAAAAATAATAAATAAGGTCATATAAGTTACTATATAGTATATTATATTACCTACTAAAATAATTTACCCATATGTCATTAAAAACAATTTGCTGTATTAATTAGGTACGCATTTATTTATTACATCGAGCTTCGCTCAAAATAATTATATCAAATTGAATATATCTTCTACCAACAGGATTAAGCTGTATCATAGATATCAAATATATAAATGTATCTTGTAATTTGTATCACGCATCCAGTGGAGTACACAAGGGAGATATGGGAGATAGATCCCCCCTTGACTTTTTTTTAGAATTTTTTGCCTTTATATTGTTTTTGTAATGAAAATATTTTTTATCAATTATATTTTCTTTTGATGATAACAGTATCACAGAATATATTCTGTGACCATGGGGTGCGTTCGAATATTCGGAGTTAGAGTAGAGTAGTGTAGAGTAGTGTAGAGTAGAGTAGTGAGTTGGGTAAAGTAGATAAGAATGGAGTAGAGTTTAATCACAGAATAAATTGATATCACAGCAATAAATTGATATCCGAACAATGATAATATCTTTTGATAAGCAAACACGTTTATAATTTAAAACAAACATTTTAAGTTTTCTTTATACTCAAAAATGGAACGAGATGATTCAACAATATTTTTAATTGTAGATGCAATGGGAAAATCATTGAATAATCTACTACAAACAACAGAAAAATATACTTTTAAACAATAAATTTTAAATTGTGCAGAAGCTGACCAACTCTGATATATATATAATTGATAATACCCGAACACACAGCATTTTCTGACATATCATTGCAGAATGAAGGTTTTTCAGGACAGGTCTTGTTGCTATATTTTAATGAATCTGTTTGTTCAGGCTGTTTATTTTTCAATATATTTAAAATATTTATTTATTTAACTGTACTTCATCTAAAAAAATAAGAGTAAAAATGTTTACAAATTATAGTTATATAGGTCTTTGTCCAATATATTTTCTAGTTTAATGAAGAGATTTCAATAAATATCATGTTATTTCACCTGATTTTACATAATTATATAATTAATCAGGAGTAAAAACTTTATGTTCTTGGTTTTTGAACTCTACTGTCACTTGCATGATGAAAAAGACGATGATTTAAAGATGAAAATTTAAAAAGCATGAAAACCCGAAAAAATAAAAACAATTATTAACAAAATGTTGGTTATATCCCAGAACATATTCTGTGGTTATATCACATTATATAGGCGGGAATATAAATGAAAATTAATTGTTATCTGTATATGATAAGAATATAATTATCAGTAGAGTTAAAAGAATCTAGCGATTTCTTTTGGGTAACAAGAGTTAACTTCAGTGAACAACACTAGGTTTTCGAACGGTAACCTTAGAGTTAACACTGATTTCTCGAACGACACGAAATTGACTATAGTTGATTCGAATTAACTAGAGTAGACTTGCATGTTTTTGTTCAACCCGCGCAATCATGCGGTGGACGCTTTTCTCCGCTTATCATCATCTCAGTATCTACGATTATCATGATTGATTGTTGTCTTATTTTTATCTTATTGCCACCTTTTTTGTTTTTTAGAAGCATAACAAAAATATTGAATTCACTACTTTTAAGCGTGTTTTATCATTTGTTAATTAATCTTTAATTCGAACAAATATACGACACTCTGTGTGTTTAGTGGTTGTTTAAGTGGAAATAGACGTAAAGGTATTGTAAATAATTGCAAAATACATTTACGTAAATTTCCTAAAGACGTAAAGTTGCGTGAGAAATGGCTCGAACGAATTAAAAAGGGTTCAAACATACAATAACCGTAAATTTTGAATCCGGTACGTTATAATGAAAACTATGATATTAATTTCACCGTACAATTATATGTCATAGTCAGGTAATTAAAAATAATAATAATTAGTGTACTGTAAAAATATGGATTTAAGAATATTGAACTTTATACTTGCTCTTAATCGCATGGATAAAATATTATTGAAGAAAATCGCCGCAATAATGGTCAACGCATAACGAAAACAATGTACCTAATTATCATCGCACATTCTATATTATGTGAAATCATGCACCGTCTACCGAGAAAAGAACGTTGATAACATATTTTGGAGAAATTATGCAATATGGCGGCACTTGCGTATCACAAAGTTGCCAGCATATACCTGTTTATTTTGTCACGTTGTATAATATATAAGGATATATATAATATAATATAATATAAGGATAATATATATACAGTGTAAGGATAAATAATAATATAAGGATATATACAGTATAAGGATAAATAATAATAATTGTAGAGAGAGAGAGAGAGAGGAAAGAAAAAAACAATGGCACGCATTCGACACGCTTCTGAGTTCTGAACGATCCAATCCGTAAATCACGTTTAACCGTTATGGGTCCGGGTCGTATATAATTTTATACACCGTGTCCTGTACGTACAGGCGTAATAACCGATATTGATTGTGTGTGTGTGTGTGTGTGTGTGTGTGTGTGTGTGTGGAAATTAACCACCACGGCCCCGTCTATCGTTCGATATAGGTATAATAATATAAGTCTGATTATACAGCTTATATATATATACATAATATATAATATACACATACTTATCGTGTCCGGTCGTGTTTTCATTTTCATTTTCATTTTCGAAAAAAAAAAAATATATCCAAAATACACATACACACACACACACACACACACACATAAATCTTTCGGACGACGAAAACGGGAACGACCGCCGACCGCGCATTTATTATATTTGAATAACGCGTACTCTCATATACACGTTTTATCGTTAATGGACATTATAATATAACGTTCGTACGGCCGGGCCGGACTCGTGATTTTACCGTCCCCGCCGAAGTATATCCGTAAAAAATATGTATATTGAGAGAGAACGTAGTCGTCGTACACGCATGCGGTGATTTTTCCAAATCGTGTTGAACGAAAACCCGACGAAATCGCGTTAGAAATGCATTTTTTCAGAATAAAATCCCACGTTGCGAAACAATACTTTTCAGAGACTATATTATTGAACGGGACATTTAAGAGGCCGCAACACCACCTGCTATTTTTAAGGGGTTCTGTATAGACAATTTTTATGAAATATTATAAAAAAATAAAAATCTAACAATTTAGAAACATTTATGTACATTTTAAAATTAATCTAAAAATAGCCCCGTACCCGTATCACTTTTTATTGTTGAGTAATCACGAAATTTCCACCTAAAAGACCAGTACGCGTGACAAAATTGTGGAACTATGGAAAGTCGGATTTACAATCTGTAAAAAGATTTGAATGTGTCGGCCAATCTTCTAGGGATCGATCGAGGCATTTTTCTTTATTATTACAGATTAAAATATAATCAATGTTTAAAAATTGTGATTTTTAATGATAAATAACCCGACTAAAAAATAAACGCCTCGATCGATCCCTAGAAGACAAACTGATGAATTCAAAACAGTTTTCAGAATTGTAATCCAACTTTTCAAAGTCCCACAGTTTTTTTTTCACGCTTTTAGGTCGATTTTTCGTTGGTGTTGCGGCCTCTTAATCGTTTACTTACGAATCAAAAGGTGTGCAAAGCGACGATTGCAGAAACATATTAGTTTTGACGTCAAAAGAAATATCGTGATTTAACACACCGCAGTGCTTCGTCGATGAGCATTTATTTATTTATTTTTTTTTTTTTTTAACGAGTTTAAACCCGGAACGGATTAGAGATAGGGAAAAGAGCGAGGAAGCTACCGATTTCACAATGATGTTCATCGTTAGTTTTTATTATTCTTGTTTCTATATGTGAGCAATTTTTCGACCAGAAAAATTCAAGTATAGGAATACTTTTGGAGTGTGCACGCTAACGATAGAAAATCAATTGCAGATATAGTACTCCGCACATGACTTTTTTCGATTTTTCCAGTAGTTATAGTTACCTGCTTGAAGAAAAACTAACTTCTATACAGTGACACGGTCTACGTACTTAAAAGTGGGTTTAAATTTTCATTCGAAAGCCAAAAATAATAATAAAATAAAAAATATATATATATATAATATTAGTACAATTTGTGCATTTAAAGAGAAATATAAATTTAAATCTCGGGCACGAAATTCATTTTAAAAAGAGGGTTTTAGGTAGTTTGTATTTCAGAGAGATACTTTTTTGATTTCCCCCCACAAAAAAAAATTACACCCATTTATCGTTGAATTTAAAATAATAATAACACATTATCCTGTGTATCGTGCAAAGCGCTACTCTGATTTTTCTTTTTTGTTTGTTTACCGGCCTTCGACTATTATATATACATATATCAAAATGAAAAAAGTTGTCTAGATACATATTACATATATGGTGAAAACTAAAAGTTGACCCATCGTCTTTTCGGACGAGATAATGTATTATTAAAATATAAAAAGCTTTTGAATTAAAAAAAAAAGGCAGTCAGTAAGGGATGAACGTACTTCGTTCATTGGGTAGGATACTGGTGGTGTATATATTGAATTTTAAAGCAATGATAAATCATTTATTTTGATAAAACGATTCTGAGCGAAATTTCGGTGTATATAATATGAGTATTACTATTAGAATTTAAATGGGTAATAAAAAATAGGACGTTAATATACATAGGTAGTGCTATAGTAAATATTTGGTATACATTTCAAAATTCTGGCATTTTAATTTTCTAATTTACAATAATTTTTCGTGGTTTTTCTCTTATAAAATGTAGTTTATTTACGCTTTTGAAAACTACTTAGAAAATCAAAATATGACATCTACGTATACCTCTAGTATCTAAGTACCTTTAGTACCAACCAGAAAAAAATTTCTATCAAAAACCTCTACACCATAAAACTCTTACTTCACTCTTTCTGCCCCAAAAAATGTATACATACATAAAAAACTAAATAAATAAATACATCATTGTAAAACCAACACATTCATTGTCACGTTCAGAATCTAAAACAGTAGATAACCACTTTAAAATGTATTCGTTATTTTATTATATAAATAGGAATCCAAAATTTAGTATTTTTTTGTCAAATTTAAAATGTGCCCCAATATACACCCTTTCAAGGATAACTTGGAACAGCGATGCTATAATAAAAAAAAAAAAACGCACAGAATCTAATACTTAAAAGTTCTCATTAATATTCTAATTAGTGATGCCTAAAGTGAATATAGTTTTACCCCTAAAAATAATATAGTTATTCATATTTGAAGTTGTGAATTCGTACGTGGTTTTTTATTACTTATATTATTATGAACTTTGTACTAAACTAAAATGTTATTTTTTTTTCAAATTGCGTACAGTTTATTGTGTTGCATGTGACCCTTTCATATTTCAAGCGTTTTCTTATTTATAAATGAGTAAACCTTTAAAGATTATGACTCTGACGCGTCCACTGAACGTAAACAAAACCGGTAAATTGTTCGTTATTGACTTGGCGTAATAACGACATTATTATACACACGCATCGACACAAAAAGTGGATTTAAATTAATTGAAATTACGCGTTTATACATATATTATACTATTATGCATACCTACTGCACGTGGTCCGACAATAATTAGAGAACGGCACGACAATGACATGGTTGTAATAATTTAATAATACAATATAATACACCGCACACGCGGTAATATGATTATATTATATATACCTAACCTAACCTAACCTATATGTATGTATACACACACAAACACATATATATATATATAATATATAGGGTTTTTGGAAAAAACACGTCGATTACTGTGTTGTCGGATACGAGCAAAACGAATTTTTTTTTTTTTAATTAATTTTGGCTGTAATAACATCACGACGATAGAATCGTGGATAAAACGTCGTATATTATGATATATATATATAATGAAATAAAACGCATTAACGAGAAATGATCTCTATATAATAGCTCAAAGTAGTACACTGCTACATAATAATAGTGTATATATATGCACTTAAAGAACGAATTATATTTGTCTGCCATTTATTAACTTTCCAAAATTAAATATTGTTTTAAGTACAATAAAATGGACTATATAAATGTAATATACAATTTTAAGAGTACGGAGACGTATATTTGTACATTTATACATTCTGACCAAACCCAGGAATCTACCCTGGTTCTACAATAATTTTTATCTATATATATTAGTACTTCTGTAAACAATATTTTTTCGAACAGTAACATATGCGTCTTTGTTTTTACATTTTTTTTTTTTTTTTTTTCTAAATTGATCTAGCTTATAATTTAAATAGGCAATATTTAGATTTTTTCAGTAGATTTTAAAACATAAAAAAATAAAAATACCGAAAAATAGTGAAAAAACAATCGTTAGTTAAAATCTATTATAGATATTGCCTCGTAATTCCGAAAATAATGATCCTCCTGACTTCTAGGATACTCAAAATGTTCACAGATATATTATCAATATTATTTTTATTTTATTTTATTACAATACGAGTTGTAACCCAGAATATGGTGAATACATAGATAACAAAATCATATACTACGCTATACATTTTTACAATGGTTTTTTTCAGCTATTTATGAACCTATATTACACCGAGCTGTGGAGCAGAATCTTTATGTTGAAAGAGAATGATTTAACAAAATGAAAATTCACGTTTCTTAATTTGTATACATTTAAAATTCTATTTGAGAACATGAAATTAAAAATATTCCTAAAAAGTACTCAGGCACCTGTAAGTAAAAATTTAAAAATGAAATAATTTTCATTTTTTTAAACTTGTTTTTAATAAACTTTAACCACAATTTTGAAATTTGTAACATAATTACTCGACCAGAAAATTCAATTTTGAGTTCGGAGGCTGGAACGACGTCATCCTGGCACCCGTTAAGTTAAATAATTGTCATTTGTAATCAATTTAAACAAATTTAAACGACGTCGTTCCAGCACTCGAACTTAAAAATAGATTTTCTAATTACGTTATTAAGTTACACATTTCAAAATTATGGTTACAAATCATTACAAATGAGTTGCAAAAAAAAAAAAATTTGGTCCGAAGTTGATAGGACAATTATTTAACTTTCTGGGTGCTAGGACGACGTCGTTCCAGTACCCAAACTCAAAATTGAATTTTCTGGCCGAGTAATTATTAGGTTACGAATGTCATAATTATGGTTACAATTACAAATCATTAAAAATCAGTTAGAATAAAATAAAATTGATTTCATTTTCAAAATGTCGATTTACGGGTGCTAAGGAAATTTACCTAAAATATTCGATGCCAAGAAAAGTATTTGTCTACAATAACGTTTGGTGCTTTCAATTTTTAGTTTTGATTATTGTTCATCGATAGTTTGATAAAATATATAATTTTTGCATTTATAATAATACGTTTTTCAGTGCACTCGCCATATGTGGGTACTCTGTTTATTTTGGCACACGAAATATCTTTGATGAATTTCTGGAAAATCATAAAATGTCACATAAAATCCAAAATAGCGGACACTTTCGAACGGTGACTTTTATTTTTATTTTAGTTAATCAGCACCATAACGACAAATGTTGCCAAGTATTAAAACTCGAGTATTTTTTTGTAACAAAAAGTCTGAACTAACTGACTGAAATAATGCACTTCATGGTTAATACACATTCACAGGCATCTTTATCACTATCTTGCTATCATTTATGATGGTAAGTAGGAATGATTTCTATATAAATAGCTTCACGATTTTTCATTGGATGCTTTAAGGTATCCTCAATGGAAAAAATACAAGAAAGTAAGATCCGCGGTGAACGTGTTGGCTATGGGTTGTCATTGCATCAGGAAACGCCTGTAAATATGTATTGGTACAATGAAAACGTAAGAATACCACATTATGGTTTAGTGAGTAACGGTTCGTGTTAAGGAGTACAGACGCACGTGCACCGCCTAAAATTTCGGTAAATTAGCGTGTTTTTATATATAAAAATAAAATCATTAGTTTGTAGCTGTTTTAGTAATTGTCGTGCCTATGAATATTAATATTGTACATATTATCACGCATCGCACCGATGTCCGTTGAGCACACTTAAAAAATGCATATATGATGCGCCGTTTACACATCACACTCGCCGTTTTATTTTATTCCCTCACCGGTGAAAAATACATCTTGTAAATTATATAGCATGGCGCAAAAAACTAGTTTGAACCACCGACTATCTATATCTAACAATTATATTCTGTGGTCGTATGTAGTGACGACATTCGTCGTTTGGTGCAGTCATTATCTACCCATTTTCAGATGTTATCAGGAAATCACCTATTTATAGGTTATATATAGGCTTAACCTTTTCAATGCCCAGACACATTTTGCATTGGAACATCCACAGGACCAGATTTTTTTTTCTCCCCCTCATTTATCCTTTCTATCTTACATGAACATATTATTATTTCCAGAAAAAAAAAAAAAAAAAAAAAAACTTATTTATTAATTAATTAATTAGGAACTTTTTAGCG
>JAIPRL010000166.1:120722-167132 GCA_025469235.1 Pemphigus obesinymphae
TTATTGTTCTCGATATCATGAAATTACAGTGACATAATATTAATAGAAAGAACATACTTTCCATTTTTTTTTAATAACTAAATATTTTTTACTGTCCAGAATTCTTAAATATTAATTTTTAGCAACCATAACGGACGCAAAGGCTAATATTATGAACCGGAACGCCGTTCCAGGGAGTTCCGGTCCATTCCGAGCACTGGTACAGTATGTATAATAGTTTTTAAATTTTAAAATAGTAGGTAGATAGATATAGATAAAATGAAATGTCTGGTAAAATTCTGCAAATTAAAAATTGATCTCAATAATTTTATATTAATCTTTATATTTATGTACCTATCACCTAAGTACTTTATTATAATAGAAAATGAAAATAAATGGGGAATTTAAGTAAGAACATAATCACAAATGTAGTTGAGAGTGTGCCTACTTATAATTTTTTTAAATAGTAGATAATTTTACTCACGGCATAGCATTTAATTTGACTTGTGCTTTACGTTGTAATGAATTGGTATTGGTGTCATCTTTTGTGTGCTGTACAAAAGGAGTATAGCTTCCAATGTTTGGGATGGGTGACACTGGCGACGCTCTGTCGCAAAACGAAAGTTGTTGAGCATTTGTTCCAAACTATAAATATTATAGATGCAAATTTGAAACTAAATTATAATAGTATTATGACGCAACATTATGCTGTATTGCGGTTTAATGATAGACAATTAATGACCAAAAAGTAAAAAGTAACTTACATGGGTTCTGCCCGTATTCTGATACCCATGATCCATTTCTCCAGTGTTCATTGGACAATCGGCCAACGATCATTTGATCCAATCTAACCCCGACAAAACATTGGTTTATTGTGAATGACAAGGCGAGCTGTACACACATAACGAAGGAATAGCAATTAATAATCGTAATGAAAAAAAAACACGATAATAATATTATTGTACTTTTATTACAACAGAGGGATTGGTTCATACTGCAACGGGTATGAATCATCATACACCCACCACAAAACACACACACCTACACGCTGATCTATGGCCCATCATACGAATCGTTTGGTGGGTGTAATTAAAAACGATAGTGACATAACTGGACGCGTTGATAAGGTATATTGTAGGGATAAAAACGGTCGGACGAAACAACACGGGCAAGCCGAGACTTTTGCGAGGCTGTCCGAGTACGGCAAACGATGACACGGAAAACGTTCAAACCCAAGTCCAAACGATTAACCGGTTGCCGTTTTGCCCGGCGGAGCGACTTACCGTAAACGTACTAGGTGGTCGGCCGTTCGTGAAGTCGCGTCAATGGATTTCGGCGAAACTCGTCGGCATAACAGCAAACGGACGGACGGCGGTTGGCGGGTATTACGCCGACAAACAGAGCAAGCGGTGGCGAAATCCGGTAAATTGCCGTCCGCGATAAACACTCGCGCACTAATTCCGACGATCGGCTCGGTCCGGACGAACGGTGAAAATCGCCAACAACAACAGTCGCCCGAACAAACGCATACTATACTACTATAAGGTATTTATTATTATTATTATTATTATTATTATTGGTAATGAATGATAATCGGACGATACGCGTTGATAATGACGTCAGACGATAGACACACACATACATACGCACACGTTAGGAAAACAATATCGCAAACCAGTATTATTCTACGTCCCGTCGAGCGCTAGAGAAATGGTCACACTGGTGCCGGTCGTCTTCAAAACCATAGAACGTCTCTACCAAAATTACGTACACCAAAGACACCGTTGCACCGTCCGGGCCCAGACGTAGGCTTTGGGATTTACGGGACACCGCGGATTGCTGTCGGCGTAGATAGATCGGTAGTAACACAACGGGACGATTTCTCGACGATACGATCGAACACGCGAACCGCGGAAGGAAACCGATCGAAACAATTTCGAGGTTTTTATTTAGGGCGCTCTCGATCTCGCGATATTTTATTATTAGACACGTACGAAAACCACGGAATTTTCTGTGCGAGTACGGCCGGTCGCCTTGAATTATTATTACCCGATTATTATATCGGTGGCGGCTCGTGGGCTTTGAAAATGGCAGGGCGATTAAAAACTATTCGTTTTTGAAAAGCATAGAATACAATAATAATTATGTAAAAATTTAAAAGGTATTTATTAGACCCAAAATTAATAATACCACATAAAAAAACAAATAGGTATATAAATTATATAAAACCGAAAATTACAAAATAATAAAACTTATGCGTTTTGCACTCAAAATTTAAGCGTTTATCTTTCATTAAACAGGTCTTCCAAGTTGTTTTATTCCAATTTTCTGTGAATATGATACGGAATTTTTATCTACTACCTACCTACATATATTATAATAATATATAATATACACCAAAAATAAAAGAGTAGGTACATTAAAGAAATATAGAAATGTGCACGCGTCACGAATAAAATAAATATACGTTAACTTATTCCCGTATCGTTATTCGTTCCTCAGTCTACAGTCTACACGCATGTCGGGCGATTATTCGTATCGTTCTGGCAGCCGCATTATTACCAAATTCCCCCTCCACTGAATCAAATATTATTGGTAGAATTAACAATATGCAATAATCAACTTTTAACAAACGAATATTTGTTGAAATAATATCGTTTTTATTATTTTAATGTATATATTGTTAAATTAATAAAAATTTGTTTACAATAACAAATTCATTTTATAAATTTCACAAAATATAGGTATGAGTTATAATTTAATAAAAATAATAATTTTTGAAATTAATACAGATTTTATTATTATAATAAAATGTGTTATTAAATTGAAAAATATACTGTTTAAAATTGACTATTTTGATTAACAAATGGGCATTTGTTCTAAGAAACAAAAGAAAGAAAGAAACACAAAATATTTATAATTGAATTAACAAAATATTTGTTAATTAAAATAAATTTGTATTCAATTAGACAATTTTACCCAAGACATTGATGAAAGATATTGTTATTTGTTGAATCAATAATACATTTTGTTATTTTACTGTTAAATTAACAAATATTTTATTTCTAAATCAACAAATATTTTATTGGACGTATATTAACGACCATATTATTATTAAATTAATCTATATTTTTATTGAAATCACTGATATATTTGGTTCAGTGTCCTATGTTTTTATGTTTTGATCGTATATAGTTATGACGGTCGATTGTCAACGTCGCCCCAGCGCCGAGCGCTGTTCGATACTCGATAACCGCGCAAATTAATAATAGCATTAAGCATTAATTATAAATTACCATTATAATCAATTATAATCATACGATAATATAATAGATAAGTACCTATTTTAACCGTGCTATTAGTTATTACCTACATAATATATTTTTAAACCCCGATTATCTCGTAGTGTTTTCATAACGATGGAAAACAATTTTTACTTTCAATGATAATATTTTGAAAATGCGTTACAACGTAAATATAAATAAATGTTAATGTTTACTCAATATCCAACTTGTTAATAAGTAATTTTCTACAATTTTAAAGGGGGAGGCGATCATCGCCCCGTCGCCCCTACACACGAGCCGCCACTGATTATTATTATTATTATTATTAGGTATTATTATTATTATTATTATTATTATTATTATTAGTATTGTAAGTTGATCGAAGGAGCCGCTCTATCGTCTATAGTAATCGGATAATTTGTTGATTTCCCACAGTACAAATGATGAATAATTAAAAAATTTCACTTAAAATAAATATAAGTATGCGTATAGGTACACACTTATTCTATACACGTGGAATAATGCGTAATAACGATGTACATATTAAACACACCGGCCGCTGCACATAACAACGCGTGTACGTATATATAAATTATAATATCGAATAAATTAAATAAATTCGCGTATCTATTTGTGCGAGAGGTCCAGTCCGTGCCACTATACTAATAATATATTGTTACATAATGACTTGTTTTTTTAGTGCGTGTATTGTGTTTTGTATACAAATCTATATAGGTAATACGACAAAAAACAACCTACCTGCTACCTATATAATATGTTACACTGCGTAAAAAATACATATACGTGTACCTATAGCGAAAAATTTACGATTTTATTTACAGTTTTGTGAGCCCGTCATCGTTATCGTTAATATATAGTCGTGTATAGGTAATGATTTTAACATACGATTTCTCGCAGCTTTACACATAATGTTATAACTGCACATACCTACTGACCGAAATGTGTTAGGTACGCGTTATTTTGTTGTTTTGCATCGAGTCACATTCACATCATATGTAATACATTTGTTTTAAGAAGTTAGACGGATGAACAAAATTATTTAATGCTAAAAATATACAAACTATTTATTAAATAACTACGTATACAATATTATAATATAACTTTAAATTTATTTAAATAGTTATAAAGTCCAAATTCTGCTTAACTCGATTTATAATAATATAAAATAATAATAATAATTTTATTTTTAGGAACACTTAAGGTTAAATTCCTTACTATTAAAATTGCCAACATATGGTTCAGAACTTTCTCCGAGTCTGTTAATACCATTAGGTACCCATATTCAGAGCCGTACCGAGGGGGTGTCTCCATCTCGGAAAGCATTCGGCAAAATTAAGTTCAGTTGGCAAATTTAAGTTTAGTCGGCAAATAATAGAAAAAGTGGATGCCTTTTTTTTTTTTTTTTTGCTTATTCACTCACCTTTTTAAAGTATTTTGGAATTTTAAGTCGGTAAACTATAAATTATTAGGATTGTAGTCGGCAAAATGGGAAAAAAGTTGATTACTTTTTTTTTTTTTGTTTCTTTTATATTTTGAAGAGAAGTATTACATAATTTTTTTTAGATTTTCATCTCCTCAAAAATTTTTCTTCGGGACGGTCCTGCCTATATTATCTGTACATTTGTACATTGTATAAAATCAGTGGAGTAGCCAGGGAGGGAGGTTAGGAGTTCAACCACCCCTTAGAAATTTTTCATAATATAGGGATAATGGGATCTGCTTTTTATTATTTTATATTCAATCACTCTGTCTTCCTGTCTAATTAGAGATTTATTAAACATATTAGATATATAGTATAATACGTATATAACATAATATGAATAACGTACGTTTAACTTTGTATTATATTTTCAGGTCTTGAATTCTAAAATTATCAGTTTTAGGACTTGAAAATTCCAAAAATTATAATTATTGCTATACATTTACAAAAGTTAAAAAAAACTTTGAAAATTCTATCACACCAATAGAGCACAGTATAATAATGTTCCGTGAAAATTTAAAGAATAGAATCATTATTTTCAAAAGATTTTGACGAAATGATCCAGATTTTATCGTTTTTACACACCGGAAATGGTTATGGATATACATATAAGGATCACGTAAGGTCTTCTGATCAAAAAATATTTATTAGAAAAAGAAAAAAATGAACATTATTGTAAAATAACCATCTACTTTTTTCTGTTCAGAAGCTGAAAAGAATATAGTTCTAAATTGCGAATAAGCTAAAATATTATACCTCGATATCTCCTACCTCTACCAAAAAGACACCAAATTCGAAGTCATTTGAAAAAATTAATTTTTTTGTCTTTTAAATGGAACACCACACTATATAATATACGTATTTATTTATAAACAATATGTACTATATTTATTTAAATATTAATTAATTTCACTTCTTTTAGAAATAATTGTATTTTTAACAGTAAAATCTGTACAAAACTTCAAAATATTTTAAGAACAATCATTTATTAAGGTATAAATAACTAATTAAAGTATGAAAGTATTAATTACATTTGAGTAAATATAATAACTTAATTTCAAAGTTGTGTTGTGCTATGGCAGAAAATATATTATATTTTATTATAATTTAAAAGTAGAATCGATCTTATCTATATGCACTGTATGTCTATATATACAAACAGTATATTTATTTATGCATACGTAAAAAATATAAATAGTAGGTATATACTTATCAGTTATCTAATATCTTATATATTATGTACTATTCTTTATGTAGGTATATATGTAAAAACTAAAACCATCATAAAACGTGTAAGAAATAAATATACCTAATCTATAAAAAAAAATCGATTTAGTCTCTAATTAACCTTGTTTTATTCATCGAACCAAGTGTTTATATAAACTAAATTTAATAAATTATGATTAATCTAAGATAAAACAACAAGCTATTTTTAATTGATTTATGTATTTTGTGATATATTTTACGAAGTTCAATGTCTTATTAATCATTTCTATGTAGTATGAAATAAAAAAGTAATCAAGTATTATTATGCATAAATTATAAATTATAATAATATTTTGTAGTACTGTGCCTATATTATTCGGAAAACATTATTTTCAATCGTTATACACACAAACATACATTAAAACATATTTCATATTATGCATCATGATAAAACATTATTGAATCATACAAATTAATATTTTCTTTATATAATAAAACGTCGTATAATAATCATGTCGGTTAAATTTTCAGCAAGTATATAGATAGGTGCCAACTTGCATAATATATAGGTAGTAAGGCCGGATCTGAAGCTCGTTTATAAGAGGAGGCAATATGGATAATTGAAAAGTAAAAAGCTAATCACTATTTAAAATCAATTTTATACTCCTCAAACAATGATAAAAAAAAAATCCAAGAAGTGGGGGTGATCACCGTCTTCAAATCCACCACTAATAGGTAATAGTACATTGAAATATCTACTATTTGACTATTTGAGGTTTGAAAATAGCATTCCTTGTATAACATTTATACCCACATATCAGTTATAAGTTTACAAGAATCGTTTTAATTAATTCATTTTTTTTTATCTTAAATCAACTTAATTTGTATTAATTTTTAGTTTTGATAAAAAGTACATATACGAATATAATCGTATAGGTCATAATATTGATTATTGTTGTATAACTATAAATAAAATATTATACCTAAAGACGCAGTGTTTGGAACGTTCACTAAAAATTCGAACTCGTTCGTATTCACGTTCATTGGTTTCCTAAAGAACGCGTTCAAGCCCACGTCCTATTAAAAAATTAACAACGCGTTCATTTTCTCGTTCATTTCTCTTTTATTTTTTTATTAATTAAATGATTGCAACTATTAGTACTTACCTACTTAGGTATGGTTTACGGAACACCCATTTTTTTTAAAACATGCGCTTTAACGTTTTCATTTCAAAAGTGCTTGAAAAAAATTGTGGTCAGACTTAGTTGTAAAATTTATAGCAATTTTAAGTTATTTTGATTTTGTAAAACGACATATTTTACGTTGCGTTTTCATGTGAAAATTGTTGTTTCAATAGTTTGTTTATGTGATTAGGTACTATCAATCTTTTTATATTTTGTAGTATCTATTCTGTGGTATTTATATCAATATTTTTTATTTTATCGGGATATATTTTCGAATTAAACTGTCGAGTGACCTTGCCTTATAGGTGCGACTCAAAGAAGTACACTTAAATTATATTTTAATTAATTTGTTACTTACCTACCTACGCGACATGGTGTTTCATAACAAATCGGGGGATATTTAAATATTTTCGATTTAATTTGAGACATTCGCGAGCGTGGCTATGTTTCCCCGAAATACTTAAGATAATGCAGCACTATACGTATACGTATCTCCATGAGAAATTGTGAAATTGAATTATAATTTAAATGGATTAAAATTATCAGTAAAAATATTGATAATGCATAATCCTAATAATATACATTCTAAATATGAAAACAACACTTTTTGTCTATTTATACGAAAACGCAACGTAAAATATGTCGTAATCAAAAAAACTTAATATCGCTATAACTTCAAAACTAAACCTGCAAAAATAAAGAGTTCTCCAGAAATGACAAATATTATAATCAAAAAAGCAGGGTTTTGTCGCTGTATTTCACCGCAACTTCTTACTATGTGCATAGTATATAGTAGTATATCTAAATATAGTATAGTATAATATAGTATATCTATAACGTAAATAGTTAATAGAACAATAAATCCATTGTACACATGTTTAAAATAGAATAGAATAGAATACAAGTAGGTACGTAGACCCATACATTCATACCTAATCTAATTTATAACTTATTGCACGGCTATATTTAAATGACTGTCACGTTAAAATTGAAATACACTCAATCAAATTTTTAATTTATAATTTATTATTATTATCATAGATTAAATATATGTATCATTGATAATCGTGTCTCCAATGAACGATAAAAATTTTAAATAATATAAATTTTGCACAATGTCAAATGTAAAATGAACGTTAAACGAACGAAGTAAAACCGTTCACGTTCGTTAAGAAATGGAATGCGTTCTAATGCTTTTTAAATGAACGCTTTCGTAGTTGTTCAAAAAAAATCGAACGCATTCAATGAACGCGTTCTTTCCAAACACTGCTAGAGACTAATATTGAATTAAGAGTTAAGAATTTAAGTTATTTCAGTGATATATATATATATATATATTTATATAGGTAGTCTCATATTATTTCATTTTGCAATTGACATTTTGGAAAAAATACTAAAACCTCGTTTACCATTCTGAAATCTCTTCATATTCATTATCTCCAATTTTATTATCAATTTATTTCATTAGGTATATGTATATATAGCACCAATATAAAGAATAATAATAATTATAATAATAATAAAACATTTTAACAATATTTTTTGGAAATATTACTTTTAAGTTATATTAATATTATAAAATATATTTTAATAGTAGGTAATAGGTACCTACTAATGACAATACCTATGGCGAACGGAGAAAAATGTCTATTTTTTGTATAGGTACCTATCTATTTATCATATATAATATCAAATATGTAAAGATGTATGGTATAGAATCATATAGTAGGTATACATAGTATATACCCACTCATTTTAACTGCATTAAAACATACGCACGCTTTCTAAATTCTAAGTATCTGGTACCTACCTACCCTAATAATTATATTCAAAATAATAACAAAATATAAAATATAAGAATATTTATTATGCCGTAGCATGAAATTCTTTTAATTAAAACATTTTTTCAAGAAGATATCAGTGCAAACAATTTTCAATAAAACACTCATGTTAGCTTTTCTCGTTTTTAAGAGCTTGAAAATATCGTAGAAATATGAAAAAAAAAATAAACGATAAAAAACAATATTATCTATAGTACCAAACGTAGCCTTTTTTCGATATTTAAATTTTTTTAAGAGTTATGTATTTATTTAAAAAAAAAAATAATAAAAAAGTTAGTTTTTGAATAGCTCGTAAAATGTGTTTAAATGCATATATTACAAAACGGCTATACGTAAGGTGCTTAAATAATGTTATTTTTATCGTTTATGTCTATAGTGTTTTTAAGTTGTTATAAATAAGAAATGCAAAAGTAATATTTTCAATAAAATTTTGCGAATTCATAAAAACAACCATAAACCATAATAAAAAATTATATAGTAATGGGACCAATTATTATTCATTTTTAAAATACATATATAAACATTATTTAATTGTTAGATTATCATTTTTCTTGAAATTTTCTAAAATTGTCCTATATATTACCCCTTAAAAGTGGCTGCGCTGACGTCCTCTTCATATAGAAATGTTGAAATTTTTCAAACATGATCAAAGATTTTATATGTTTAAATTTAGGTACAATGTATTTTTTTAAAAACTACACTACGGTATAACTGTACAAGTATTTACCTAACTAGTATGCCTGCTATGAATTATGGATAACAGCAATGGATATAATCATTATCTACATTAAAAAATATTAAATCGTCTTCCAGTTGTATGTTTTTCTAAAAAGTTAGTTAAAATTGACTGTAAATAAACCTCTTAAAATCGAATGATTTCTAAAATTTTTAATTCAATGCTATATAAGCTGGAGTTGAAACGTGGCAATTCTATATAGTAAAATGTGAAATTCAAAATTAAAATAATAAAATGTTAATTCATTACGGTATTAACGTATTATATAGTTTCTGCAATAATATGTTTTAATTTTTTTTTTTTTTTTGTTTTTTTCTTATAATGTTTGAAATTTGCAATAGTTTTTTCTGTTATTTACTAATATTTTTGACTTGAGAGCATATTTTTAACTCGTAATGCAAATTAATTTAATTTGTTAGAGTCGTGGTAATTATAATAATCGTCCGGGATAGAATTACGATGGCATAAAAGCGTGAAACTTTCGGTTAATAATAATTATCATTACGACACAACAATTTGGACTTGTAATACGATAGTTCCACTGGATAGACAATCGAATTATTGAAATAGTATCGTATCTCCCGTTACGGGTTTTTATAATCAAATTTGATATAAAATAAGGACTACTCATCCGGTCGTCTACCGATCCGTGTAACTATATATGGGAAATAGGGATATATATCCTATCGCGGTAAGAACGTGTACCCGTCCGTTGGGGATTCGGTGGCGCGCGCGCGCTTCTGCTGCAGTTGTTCACACTTACATCCATCTATTTTCCGCACCCCAAACGTTCATAAAGTAGTTAATTCAGTTTGAGTGATTACGATTGAAGGGGAACAAAGCGTTTCAATTGCAATTCGTATATAAGCGTATATGTATATAAGGATAAAGAAATATTTTATTTTTTAGTTTTTCGCCCAGTCAGCTAGGTAGGTAATCGAAATAATATTAAAGAAACAAGTACTTAGTATACGTAACTAGAAGGTAAAGGTACAAGTAAATTTGCAGGTTTTTACTCATATAAATACACTATGATTCGGGGCATTTTTTAATGGTGTTATATCTGTGTACCAGTCAGCGTAGACGGACCCGCAGTAATGAAATATTCGACTCGCCACTCTTCATTTCTAAAATATATTGATGTACCCAGGTATATAGGTATAATATCTACTGAAACATGTAAAATACTGACAAATAATGATTTATTCGGTCATTTATGACTTCAAGTCTCGTCTTTTAAAAACATTATCAGTGTTAATAACATGGAACATAAGTGTTAATAAATTTAATTAGGTACCTAATTACTTATATATTTTACTATTTATTTTGTGTACGATGTAAATAAAAATGGTGGACACACAAACTTTAGTGTACCCAATGCCCATAATATAGTTTAAATACCTCTACGACTGTACCACAAATTTGGGTACCTAGCTGAAAAACGTTTTCAATGGTACCTATTTATCAAACCATATAGATTAAACACCATCTGTTATGAAATGTTTTAAATGTTTAAATTTTCTCTGTCGTTTTCCTGTACATAATCATGGTTTAAATGTATGTCTTTAAACCGTGTACTGTAAAATGACTGAGAATTTGATATATTACAAATCGTACAATTTACGTAACTATTTCTATAATATAAAAAAGTTATTTATTTGTTGCATATTAGTAATTAGAGTGTAAATATGAATATACGATGAATAAAAAAAGAAATGATTCAATATTATTTTTCATTTAAATAAAATCAAAAACCGTGCATAAGCCAAAATAGCAATAATGAGGTAAGTGGTCTTGACTTAAGTAAAGTAATTTTTGAACATCGGTATTCAAAGTAAATACCCTTCTTCCCGTGGAATCCATCATAGCTAAAACTGAAATGCCCTATATACTATATGATGATCATATAGAAAACCTTATATTAGGTATTGTTTCCAGATAGGAAAATTCCTTTTTCCTAAAAAATATAGGTAGGTAACTACATAATTGAAGTTCTCTTTGTTGTTTTAAAATATTGTTAATTATAAACACACATATAGTGTAGGTTCGAATAATTAATAATGCATACCTACACCTTCTTTAAATATTTTAAATATGTTTATAAGTTGTTATTAGGTACCTATTACAAATACTATTGAATTAACAAATACAATTTAATAAAAAAAATATTACCTTATATATTTTAAGCATGAAAATATAATTTATTAATAAGAGGAACGTAATTCATTCACGTTTCTCTGCAAAAATAGAAGTTGTTTCCCGTTTCCCATTCTCTCATTTTAAAAGGAAGCGATTCCAAGTTTAATTAAAAAATAATAATTACTCGTCCCTGTAATTTGTTTGTTTTAGAACTTGTTCCTTCCCAAAACTGAACTTGTTTTTGGTCAACGGTCACTTTTTACGGTTAGTACAAATCATTAATTGTCCTATATGGCGAACACGTTGTATACGGTTGAAATGAAACTGGAGTTATCCTATATGGCTATATATAAGTAATGAAAGCTATCCTAAAACAGCTTTGCAATAAAGGTATTACAATGATGTATAATCAACACGACATTGTTAAAAATAATTAAAAATGGTTGCGACTTACGTGTAATATATAAAAGTAGTATACTAGCTGCTGTGTATAAAATAGAATTATTGTAATTTGTAGGTATAGAATAGTTTAAACTTTAAAGCCCAAACCATAAAATGCACAAATATTTTTTTATTTTTATATTATACTAATTATATTTTATTAGTTTTAGGAACGTATCGGTTGAAAAAAAGTTCCTTTATTAAATATAATTCAAAGAATTTTTAGAATTTAGTGAAAAAGTCTATGCAATTTTTCTTCGGAAATTTAGACATTATTAAACTATACACTTAAATCTGTAGGTATATGCGATAATATTAAATAAAATATAATAATATAATAAATATATATATTGTTTTGAAAATCAAAGTTTAAAAAAACCATCCAGGTAAAGATGGTGGAAGTTAGTTATCGATCCTCGGATAAAATAGTGTACCTAATTATTATCATTATTTTAGATTTTTATTTTTATTTTTATCACATTAATATTATAGTACTACAGTAAATATTTAGAATACATTTCAAGTCTCTGACTTAATTATTTTCTCATTTATAATAAGTTTTGGTGATTTTATGTTACGCATAAGAAAATTACTGGAAAAATTTAAAAAATGACTTCTTTAAAGAATCAACTAGATTTTAAATACTAGAATCTACTGAGTCAATAACTAGATTCAAAAAAATGTTTTACTCCAACATACATTATTGTTTTACCAATATATTCCTCGCTACTCTCAGAATCTAAAATGTACCTATAGATTACTAACTTCCACCACCAATATCCTATCTGTAGTGGGAAGTGCTTCACCTGACTTTTTTAATTAAAAAAATTTTAAAAACAAGGCAGATACTTAAAAGTATGTCTGATTTATATTATAAATAATTTTCTTTTATCCCTGCATATTGAAAAAAAAATTAATTATTGAGAACATGAACGTGAACTATAGTTCCTTTTTTTAAGAAACGTTCCAAGCACAGGAAAAATGAATACATTTCTTTATTTCTACATCATATTTCATACTCTTGTGCCTTGGATTTTTTGTATACGCCCTCTAAAAAATAAAATTTAATCTGCACCGTCTATTGTCTACAAATTACAATATATTTGTCTACATTATATTATATATAGGATATTATAATAGACTATAGTGAAATTTAAGTGACAACCTTTAAAATTGTTCACGAATGCGTTTTTACATTTTTTTTCCTCGTTTATACAATAAAACAGTATTATATATTATATTATTATAATTATTATTATTATTATTATTATTATTATTATTATTATTATTATTATTTACTCGTACATGCTAATAATATATTATAACGTATATTTTCCAATATCGTTAAATACTTCACGTATAACCAACATTTTTTTTTGCGTACGCTCGTAAACCATCGATCCGGTGAAAACTTTCAGGATCGCGCCCAAGAACTGGGGAGGTCGTCTGCCGGAATCAGCCGCAGGTGCACAACGACCGAATTCCATTATGTACATTGCCTGAGCTCGAATCCGCAGACGGGACCTAACCCCTCTGCAGGCGCATTTATACATCAATAATTGTCCAGTTATACGTTTTTAGTTATACGAGTGATATACAAAAACAAATTACCATTAAAAAAACAAGTCGACAATAATATACTTATGTACATATAATATATATACAACTGTCGAATATAATTTTCTATGTACATAGAAGGTACATACATAGTCGGTAGGTAGTACAGGTATACAGTGGAATTTTTTTAAACATAAAAATATATTTTTTCAATCAATTTTCACGTTTAGAAATATATTTGTCTCAAATTTAATTTTAACTTACTTACTTAATTATAATATTATAATAACGTAAGTTTTTATGAAAAATAAAACTTTTAATAACATTTTTTCTCGATAATTTTTATAACTTTTTTTATAAATGAAATTTAAGAAAAATATATTATATAATCTATACAATACTATACGTACCTACCTTCTACACGCAAATATTGGCTGAAAAAATAAGCTTTTGATGTTAAAATAAAAAAATCACCCGTTTATATAATATACGAGTATATGGACAAACTGATCAAGCAAAACCGATTGCATTTAACGGTCCGACGAGCAAACTGCCCCTTTATATTTTAACTTTATTTATCAAAAAATCGTTTACGATTCGAACTATTTTACCCAAGCAAATAAAACGATTCACTGTAATATATTATATTGGATTTTCCGAATTGTACATTTGTGTATTACCTACGTAAAAAATAAACGCATAAATAAAATGTTTCATCTACATAGTACCTATACCTATTGTCAATTTGTTGAATCTACATAAAAATGTTCACATAAATCAGTAATAAAAGTTCATATTATATACTATACCTATAGAATATACGAGTAAATAATCAATTTAACTTTTAAACGTGTAAAATAGTGTTTAAGTGTTTCGGGTTTTTTATGAGGGATGTACAGTGTACATATATAGCCTAAGTGAAATAAATTTGCATTTTAATAGGTACCTACTTTATTTCTACATTAGGCTTTATATATTAATTATTTTAATAACTAATCTTAAATATGTATAAACTATCAATATTACATATACCTATTATAGTTACTACCTATAAATACTTAACTTAAATAAAATTATATAAAACCAATAATAATAATTTATAGTATACAATTATATAACTTTAAAAATTAATAATATAAGTTTAGCATAATAATACAGAAATACGTGCAAAATTAAAGATTATTTAAACTAATCGAATTCAACGTTGTTTTTGTTGAATCATTGCATGTGAATAAATCTATATAATATAATAGCACTTACAATATTTTTATTAAATTTAGGCCATATGAATCTATTTTTAAGTTAATTTCCTTTTTGTAAAATTTTAAACTGAATTGTTCATGCTTCATCTAAAACTAAAATGTATGATTGTATATATTATATTTTAACTCTCTACGTTTAACCCTTTGAAAATAATCACTTAGGTACCTACTGTAAAAATGTATAATTCTTATACAATATTTCCCAATAAAGTATGTAAGATATTAGATAACAACAGAAAATATACTCGCGAATTGCTAAATGATTTATATTTTAATATTAATACAGTTATTAATTATTACATATATTATACATAATACATATATTATATAATTCATGATCTATCATAGTTTAGCATAAAATTATATTTACATTTAATAAAAAAAAGCGGATATATTGTATAATATTGTATATAGTATCTAATATTTGCAACATAAGTAGGTAATCATTTATTTTTTTTTTTATACATATATATATATATATATATATAATATGTACCTATTTAAATTAATTAAACTATTATTTTTTAATGTTAGTACCTTAAAAAAAAAAACGCTATTTTTATTGCACATATACAATCTAATGAACAAAAAATATAGGTGGGGTAGTATTCTAACATTTCTTATGTTCTAGTACTTATATCGTATAATTTATAGTAACAATGTACATATGTTTACATTCATATTTACGATTATATTATATATTATTTTACAATAAATAATAGTTCATATTATAGATTTTCAAATAAAACAATTAGTATTATAAACAAAATGATGATAGCTGTGTAAAATCGATTTTATAAAATACCGAATGCGACGTCCCCACGTTGAGATTATAATCAACCGTGAAAAATTTGGTACGTAATTTATTTCATATAAGTATGAGAATTTAACGTGATAATTTTGTGTCGAATTCCAACTGCACAAATATAAGTAAATTGTATTATTTAAATTTGTATATATTTATTTGACGGTTAATGCTTATACCGGAGACATTGACTATATATTTTAATTTAATTACAAAATAATACAATTATATTCCGTACCTACGTATAACTATATAATAAATATCCAAGTCCATATAGGTACTGTTCACGTTTCCAAAAATTGATTTAAGTACATAATATAACAAATGGCCAGTCTTAATATTTCGATTTTTGACAATTTTTTATCAGGCGGTATAGTGGGTAAGAGTTTACGCAATTCACCGAACGCTACGTTGAAAGCCTCGACTCTTACCCTTTCCCGTGTAGCGTGAGCCATCCTATACTTTTGAGTGGCTCGCCGTCTCCGCCGTCGTTCTTCCCTAGTTAACGTGGCCATTCCCGGCACTGTGCTTTTTTCACGACTAAAATATAATTAATTTTATAATATTATTAATATTTCAGTATATCTTTAACGTAAATATTGTCATATAAATTTGCCTCCTGTTTAGAGAGAGATTATGGATAGATCGTCCCTTATTGACTTTTTTTCCCCTGCTGGAGTATAGTAACCTAATTATTTTATATTATTCAAATTCAAATTTTTTTTTTTTTTATTATAAAAAGTTACAATTCGCTCATTTGGGTGTCTGTGGGAATGGAGAATTTCGCTTATCAGACAAGGATACTCTTGGTGGATTTATTACATTTGAAAGCAAATTATAATATAATATTATAATAATTGTATTCGACAAAATTATTTTGAGTGGAGCTTCAGTGTAAGTATGAATATGGCTGTCATTTATAATAATATATTCAATATTCATTCATTACATTATACCGTGAGCATAATCAACAAACCTATAGAAATAAATTTGATCGAGTGTGATCTTATTAATTATTATAATATAATAATATTTATTTAAAATAGCTTGGCGTACTAAACAGAACTGTTGGTACTGCGAATAACATAAAATAATATATATATATATACAGGTATATAGGTATAATATATACATTCAAAATAATTTCGTGTCATGCTTTTTTTATCGACATTTTTCCATGTCGTTTTTTTAGAATCTAGGATCAAGTCTTCTGTTCGATAAGTTGTTCACAGAAAAATAAAGATAAATAAACTTTATTTATAAAACCACTATAGTTCTTTTGCTCCACGTAGAATTTAAAATTTATATATTTTCATTAGAATAAATTATTAAATAGAAAAGTAAGCAGTTTGAAACTGATTACAAAAAAAGGTGTTCCCTGCTGTATATCTACTATTCGACTGTATGTCTATATAGTAGTTTATTGTTAATGTACTTAATGTTTGGTATTTATATTTATTTATTAATAAAATCAGGGAAAGCCCAAAAAACAAGCTAAGAAATATAACATACGAAATAAAGAAAACATGCAATTGATATAAAGGATTAAAGAATATAAAAATATTATTTACACTTTATTATAAAGAAAAGACGGCCATTATTTGCTATTCACATAAAACAGACTAAAGAAGAATTTTCAAGGAAATTAGAGGAAAAGTAAGGAGTATAAAAAGGGACATAGAAACGAGTAGTATGGGCAGGGACTCTGAAATTTATAAGGGATAAGAGAGTAGGAAAATCGATTTTTTCAGAGAAGATTAGATAAATAGGATAGATAAAATGTATGTCGACGGTCCGCTAAAATAACACCTAATATTCAGAATACGTAGAACAGGAGTGTAATCATGAGGAGGATGAGGAATATTTAATCCGTAAGCAACAATACATGAGAATTTTCAATGGACTATTTCAACCATAGCACTAGCACTACGAGTGGGCGGAGAGTCCCAGAGAATACTGCCATATTCAAAGATTGGATCAACCAAGGCATAATAAAGAGCTTTAAGGAGCGATAGTAGAATAGGACCTAAGAATGAAACCAAGAAATTGTAATGCCATGCAGCAAATGTCTTCGATATGTTAAGTAGCGAAAACCTGAGATCACAGATAGAGTCAGTTGAAATAGAAATTTAGGAATATTATTAATAAGATAAGGAAAACTAATTCGGGAGCATGAGCAATAAAAAGCAAAAACAGAACATTCAGAGATGTTTAGGAAGAGGCTGATAGACTCACCTTAAAGCAACTAAATTATTTAGGTTTTGCTGTAAAAGTTAAAGTTGGAAATGGAATTTATACAAAGATACAATTTCATGTCATCGGCGAATATAAGAAGTTTAGCATGAAGAAGAACAGAGAAGGTGGAATTTACAAGAAGGCAAAGGGGAGAGGGAAAATTACAGTCTTGTGGATTGCCGGACGAAGGAGTGAAAGCAGATGAGAATGAACCAAGAACAGAAATAAAGAGATACCGTTTAGAAAGATAAGAGTTTAGCCAAAAGAGAAGTGGATTGCTTATGCCAAGAAGATCTAGGTTATTGATAAATAGATTGTAGTCAATCTGATCAAATGCTTCAAGAGTTAAGAACAATAGTTTAAAAAAATTTAGAAAAGTGCAGGAGAACGGTAATAGGACGATAATTAAAGAAAATTTTTAGATCTTCTGATTTAAGGATTGGAGTAATGGAACCAGTTTTGAGAGCAGTGAGAAACACTCCAGAGTCCATGGATTTGTGAAATAAAAGAAAGAGAGGCCAAGCAATAACATATCTTATCTTATACAAGAGTCAAGAAGTTACCTTGTATGCCATCAGGACCAGTTGATTTGATATTACAAAGTGAATTAAGTACATAACTGATGTCATCCAAGGAAAAGAAAGCACGAAAATGAAGAACAAAATATGTGTTTTATGAAGCTAAAAAGAATAAAGTCTAGAGAACAAGATCGAAGGCTGTAAACAGAAGAGAAGAACTTAGAGAACAAGTTTGTTGTATCAGCGGGATTTGAGGTGGTAGAATCGTTATAGACAACATTAGAAGGATTAAAAGAAGAAGGCCGTGATTTACGAGTGAAAGACCAGAATAAGGGGGGATTGGATGAGAGAATCAGTACTACGGAAATAAAAGCACGGTAGCATTGCTTTGACTGGAACTTGTACTTTTATATTTGTACATTACAAATATATTTTAATAATTATTAGTTTAACCTTAAATTGTTAAATTACACAAAGTTTGAATACCTAGCTTTAGGATAGAATATGATGATATTATTAAAACCATTTTCAATAAGTTATTCGAGCAAAATTCCAAATTTGATTTATTTAACCAAAATCAATATTCAAGTACAAACTGAACTAAATCATGGTGAAATTAACTAGGTTCATCTATTTAAATATATTAATATTCCTAACGGAGAGTAATAATGTGTTTTCTAAGTATTCCCTCTTCTAAAATGTGTTTTATGTATACGCCAAATTAATTTTTTAAATTAAGAAAGAGAGATCTCCCCGGCCGTTATTCATAAAATTAAATACGACACTGGCTTAATAATCTACCACTGGTTAAAATAAAATTTTAGTAATACCTTTTTTTGGGAAGTGCTCCATGGCTATCCGCAGAGTCCGGTAGTGTAGAATCTGCCATAGAGTACATGTCGCAAGGTAAATAATCCATCTAAAAATACAAATAAAAATGTACAAATATGTTATTATTTTAAAATTTTTTTTCAGCAAGATAAATTTATATATATTTTTTTAAAATTTCAATTTTAATTAACTAATATAGGTGGTATATTTATAATACCTATTATATCATTGGTTAATTGTAAATGTAAAGAGTAAACATAAATTGCTGATTAGTGATTATATATTATGTTCATATTAATAATAGGTACGTATATAGATAATATTCTCATCAAACCCAATATATATTTTTTTAATTGAAATCATAATTAACTTATGAATATGTTTTATTTTTTGCTAAAATATAAACAGTATTATACTTATTATACTATTTATAGGTAATACGTATCGGTATCATATACTTATAATGTAATGGATAAAGTAGAAAATTTGGACAATTTTAAAATATACTTATTATATTTTCAAAACTGCAATATTTCTTAGATTGCCGAACCTATCTAGATAATTTCTGTGAAAAATGTATACATAAGTAGGTACTTTGTCAAGAATCTTGTACCTATATATTATATAAAATATAATATAAAAAATCTTTTTAGGATATTTCACCAAATTCTAGGCTGAAGCTAAGGATTCACCAATAGGTTAGTCATATAACAAATGTGAAAAAGCGCTGTTGATTGCTTAATACAAAAATAAGTACAAATATTAAACTATAAGAATTTTAACAATCTATTGTAGACTCTTCAGTTGGTAAATGTCTTGGATGACATCATCATCTTAAAAAACCGGAAAAAGAAAATGCTGCCACCCTCCTTGACGTTCAAAAAGCTTTTGACAAAATGTGGCACCCAGGTTTCATCTTCAAAATGGTCGCCTTGGGGCTTTCCGCTCAACTCATTAATATTTTAAAATCTTTTCTCACAAACAAGAAGTACTCAATAATAATCGATAACAGCTTTTTCTCTGGCAGATGCATCGAAGCGGGTGTTCCACAGAGCTCATGCCTTTCCTCGCAACTCTTCGCTCTCTACATTAATGATCTCCCTTGCCAACCTGACTCTAAAGTTGCTTTATTTGTGGATGACACCCTTCTTTACGCCACCGGAAACTTAAATCAATCTACAGTTAACAAGCTCCAGCAGTAAATCAACCGCGTTCAACCATGATTCCTCAATGGCGAATCTCAATTAATCCCTCAAAAACCTCTGTTATTTTCTTCACAAACAAATTCACTCAAAATATTCAAAAACTAAAAATCCAAAATACGTCAATCAACTGGTCATAGAACATACATTTTTCAAAACACATCAAACTCTCCATTAACAAAACTAAAGCAGCCGTTTATCTCCTCTTCCTTATATTCAATAACAAATCCTCTATCTACACCCACCAAACTAAACATATAAAAATCTTACCTCCGTCCCATCCTAATTTATGTTAGCTCTGCATAGGCTTCGAAGCTTTCTCTATTAAGCTGGTCTTCAATAGAGAAAGTCCAGTCAGTAATCTCCGAAGAATCACCAACCTTCCAGTCTTCGTAAGTGACCACTCCATAAATAAATCCCTCAACACGCCGTCAATCTCTGATTTTATCGCCTCCTCTACTTCAAAACTCCAACAAAACATCTCTTCCTAGCCCTTCTTGCACATTTCTGACATCTCAAAACGTATTTGCAATATCAAGAGCATAAAAATAAATCACCCAATTATTTTCTAACCTCTAACCTCCAGAACAACAAACTCAAAACTCCGCCCTTTGTAATAAGTGCTCAGCTTGAAGCAGAGTATATTATTATATTAGCAAAGCAAAGCTGTTGATTCAATAAAATAAATTAAAGAAAATACTATATTCTGAAATCCACAATCTATATAAAGTACAAATATATGTATATATATATATATTTTTTTTTTTTTTAAATTTTTAAACAAATTTTGGGATTACGTAACAATTTTAATACATTTATTAACATGGGTATAGTCTAATTGTAAATTACTTTGAAAATGTAACTATAGTCTATAACGTATTATGCCTTAGTGTGGGAGAATAGAGAAAAATTCGAATAAACTAAATGTAGTACAACGTTTTTCCAAAAGGATTGAACTGATGTGTGCATGTATATGCCAAAAACAAGGAGTATTAATAAGAACGGTTGTTGAAAAGGATCTGGTAGGAAAGTAATTATTAAGTTTAAGTACACCATAATTACGCTGGGAAGATTGTGTTAGAAGAGATGTAAAAATATGGAACCTAATTTACAGTACAAAGAAGCATAAGAAAATAGAGACAAATTAATTGGAATTTTATGCTTGGAGAGAGTGGTCTTTAAGGCAAAATCCCAGAGAAAACTCACTTTATACATGTATTCCAATTATAAAACAACATGATAGGTCAGAGGTTTAATAAAAATATAACTGTATATCTGTACCATTTAAAAACTCATTACGACATTTAATTATATTTATTCTACCTATACATTTTAAGTTAAACAAAACATATAATCTTTATAGACTTAAAATAGGTGACACGCATAGTTTTGGAAACACTGGTCTAGAGTCTAGAAAATATTTTATATGGTATCGATTTTCCAGTTTTCCCTTGTTAATGAATAATTTAACACATCAGAACGTGACGATGGATTTGATTATAATATATATTTATATTAATGTTATATTGATACATGTATAACTGTATAAAGAAGAGGTTTCACAGCGTTTTTATTTTGGATATTGGCGACACGTTCTCAGTGTTCTTTCAGCTCCCCAGGGAAAGAAACCATCGGCCGGACACGTGCCAAACGACAACATTGGATGATAAAATATGTATGTATATACAAATGTATGTGTTTTTTTTTTTAGATGACTTGATTTCGTGTTATAGTCCTTAACCGAACACAATACCAATAATAATAACGAGTTAGCGTTTACTAAAAATTACAAAAATATACGTACGAAATTTAGACTGCAATTATTGGCACAATTTTTCAATTATTAAGTTCCTATACATGTATGTGATATACCAGAAATCAGATTTAGATACTTATTAATTATTATAAAACACCATCGCCCGTCTTAAAGACATTTGCAAAATTTAAAATATGGATATCTACAATTACCTAGTAATTAATTTACCTATATAGACATTTTAATTGAGACAATTTTAGATTCTGAGTAAAGTGAAGAATGTATTGGTTTTAACATTATGTGTTTTTGTAAGTTTAAAATTTAGTGATAAAATTAAAATGCATATCTGAACTATAGGCATAAACTATATTAGGAGATGAAAGAGGGGGACTGCCTTCTCTAGTACAACTTGAAAGAACAATGACTCCTTGATATTATGTAAATTAATTTTTAAAATGTATCTATATTATTTTGTACATTTATTTTTTGTAATTATCTGATATTGGATCTGTAAGAACATATATTTGATATACATTTAATTTAAAAGACCATTCTAAGCAAAATTTAGTAGAATTATTTTCCAATTTATACTTGAAAATTGTATATTATTTTCGGTTTTTTTTACACTTTTGAAAATTACTGAAAAGATCGAATAATGACTTCTTTAATTATAAATGTGTAATTATTATACCTGCATAAGAAAAAATAATTAAATATTTATTTATAAATTACTAAAACTTGGTCAAATTTTAATTTTATGGCCTAAAAAATTTATTAGATAAATATTTGGTGTACATTTTAAGTCTGATATTATTGTTTTCTGATTTATAATAATTTTCGGTAAATTTTTCTCGTTTAAGAAAATTACTTGGAAAGTTGAATAATGATTCTCTATAGTTTTAAGTACCAACTGTATAATGAATTATTAATTATTAACTAGGCAGAAACTTATAATTTACATAAAATATTTACTATAATATTATATATATGTATAAGTAGGTATATCGTGAAACTTCGTACTTTTTTTAGCCATATAAATTAATGCTAATGGTAATACTCTACTCATATTATATAGGTGCACTGAAACTGCACTCAAAATTGCTTTATCGAAAGGAATGGTTGATTAAATCATTGGTTTAAAATTCAATATATTCACCACCAGTATCCTATACTCAACCAGTGAAGTGCTTCCACCTCATCCTACTATCCGGCATTTTTATTAACAGCTATGCCATTATAATTTTTTTCAGATATTTATACTTCATATCACTTATAATTAATAATTATGATTCGTTGATAAAAAAGTAGTTTTTTAATTTTATAAAGATAGATCCAAAATTCTAAAAAGAAACATCATAGTAGAAGAAAAGGAAACATTGATAACCTGAAAAAAGTACTTTTAGAAGAATTATACAAAAATTAAGATACAAATATGAAGCAAAATAATAAAGTAGAAGAAGAAAATTAAAATGAGACACAAGAATATATATAGGTATATAGATGAGAATGACCTACCAACTACCTGCACTATGAGAAAGGAATTGGAACTGGCTTTAAAAGAATTAAAACTCAACAAAACTCTAAAAATAGATAACTTATCTGGAGAAATATTGGACACCTTATAAATTATAATGAAAAAGATTCTCTGTGTAATGTAATAACGAAAATATATAAAATAAGCAAGGTTCTTAAAGACTTTAAAAAACACATTATGTTACCCACAACAAAGAGGAAAAAGTCAGAAAAGTACAAGGAATATAGAATTATTAATTAAAATAAATAATAATATATAGGTTATTGTTTCAAAGATTATTTTAACAAAAGAAAAACCTTTCTGCAAATACAACAAACATTGATACCAGGAAAATATTAATTAAAACTCTGGTACGGAATCTAGCATTATATGGAGCGGAGTCCTAGACAATTTTATTCTAGAAGAATATATATAGAATATAAAGAAAAAAAAATTTTTCGAAACTTGGTCTGAAAACAAGTAGGTACCGACATTTTCATTGATGAAAAAAGTGTCAAACGAAGAAATATACTCAAAAATGAACATCCAATATTATCGGTTATAAGGAAACATTTATACAAGAAACTTAAGAAACAATTAAAAATGGAGAAAAATGAATAAAATTCATTAGAAAAATTTTAAATTTGTAAATTTCAAGTTTTATTTTATTATATTTTTTAATATTTTTATAAATTGTCTATAACAAATTATAAAAATAATTATAAATATTTTTCGTAATTTATTGCTCACTTTGTAAACTGCTCCACTGTATATTTCGTTTTAGGTCTTTTAGGAGAAAACTGTTTTAGAATATCTACTTAACGCCAACCGCTATTTTTCATATTTTTCAAGTAAAAAAATAATATGTTTGAATATTAGTACTACTTTTTATTGTTGTGATTTCGCAATATTTGTTGAAAATAAAGAATGTTTAGATAAAACTGTTAAAACGGATTCATAAGGTAATTTTAAAATTAAAATACCTATTATAAAATCGATAGATGACAATATTTTAGAGTAAAATTTGTCAAGTTTTTTTTATTTGCTAATAAGGAATTAGGAAAGTTATTTTGTTTTAAGAAAAGTGAAAAAAATTAACTTTTTAAAATTTCGAGAAAATTGTTTTAAATTAGTAAATTAAAAAAAAAAACTGAAAAGAAATTCCCTCCCAAAAGTCCAAAATATTGTCTTATACTGATTTTGTGATAGATATTTTAATTCCAAAATTACTTTATAACCCCGTTTCAATAGTTTTGCGTAAACATTTTACCACTGAAAAGCGTCAGTGTAGCATCCTCTTAAGTATTCCAAAAGACTTTTCTCCTAAAGCATAAAATATAACGGAGTGGTTCACGGGGTAAACAAAATCGACAAAAATATATACGCGTCCTTCTGCCTTAAAATCATAATAATATATACCTACATTTTATCATAATATAATTATTATTTAGTTGGCTATCTAACATATTAACAATAGAATCTGTAGGTACCTATATAGTAAGGTTTACACCTACTTTTATAAGTATTTAAATACAATTTATATTTTATTGGTACAGTAATTATTGTAATAATATTATTAAAAACGAAATTCAGGTGTTTTTGGTATTTTTATATTCAATATTCATATATTATGAGATTTTTATACTCGTATAAAACGTCTATACCTATATTATATCTACTATTTACTAAGTATCACCTATTAAAAGTTACTAGATTTTTAATTGGATCAATTTCAAGATGATTAAAACATATTCTTGATATTTACTTTTAAAATGTGTAACAGATAAAAAATAATATAAATATATAGCTCAGAGGTATTCAAACTTTTTCATTCCACGGCCCATTTAGCTCTTCACAACATTTTAGCGGCTCCCAATCAAAGCCATTCCGTTGAAATATTTATGGGGAGGTGGGTGTATTTCTTGTGTCTCGAAAAATCAACGAAATCGACTTCTACAAAAATTAAATAAGCAAAAAAAAAAAATTATCAACTTTTTCTACCAACTAAATTTCCATAACTTAGCGTAATGGAATCAATAACTTTTTCTGTTTTTTTTTCTCATTTGTGCTGTGGCTCCCTTGACAAACACTCGCGACGACCCTTATGGAGTCAATACGCACAATTTGAATACCTCTGATATAACTATATATTAATAAATGAGTTAATATTGTACTGAATAAAATTATACTAATAATAAAAATATAATAATAAAATAATATTAAATTATATTGCCTATTTAGTATGTGATATGATATTACGTATTTTGTACTTACTTTTGGCGTCCAAGTTTAAAAAAAATCTAGACCGTGTCACTGTGTTAAATGGTCAAACGCAAATACGAGAATGCAAACGAAAATCTCACTTTGTCCAGCATCCGGAAGATGCGCAATTTCCACCGACCAATCACAACAGATACGCCCTTTGGAAATCATTACGGTCCCCTTCACACAGGGCGGAGTTAGAATATTATCCCTTTTATTATACGATTTTTTTTTTTGTTTTTTTTTAGTACGCGAACAGGTTTGCCCTTATAGTATACGTTCAAAATTGTAATTATTACTTTTATTATAGTATGACACGCATTATATATTATCATATATATACCTACTTGTTATAATATGTATGGTTAGTAAAATGTAAACAATTAGTAAAACCCAATATAATAACCATTAACTAAATAAGAATAATTCAATTAAACTTTTGTGTAAATTAAATATTTTCATAATATCATATTACACTATTGTATAATATAATGGTTTATATATGCAGATTGCCTAGATACATAATTCTGTGTTCTCTAATTTATTTAATAATTATAATTTATAAATTGAATGTTAAAAACTCCTTTATACGTATATTGTTTGATAAATACCTAGAAATAATAATAATTGTGTGATCATAAATATTTTTAAAAAATTTCACTTACAATTTAATATATCTTATTATACACTTATAATAAAGAAAATGTGAATTTGAGGAACACCAAACTGCTCTTTAAAATATTCTAATTGACATAGGGTTTTTTTTATATTCTACAGTTATTCTATTATCGGTAAAATTTACCACATCGAACATTTTTCCATTTCCTCCCCTCCGTATAACCCTCCAAAATCTAAATTTTAAAATATTTGATTTAAACTTTTTAAATTTAAGACTTCAAATTTTACATCGTATTAAAAAATCAATTTTTCGATCGGGGTTAAAAAAATCTTAATGGTTGAACCGTTTTTGAAGCCTATATATAAAATCGTTTTAATTTTTACGTAAATATTATGTTAAATATATACGAGTATATATATTATATTATATGTTATTAAATCAACGGTATAGACTAGATATAGAATATTTCCGAAGAATACTATAAGTCGCCTTGCGTCCTTTTCGGAAATAAAAAAATCAATTTATTCGAATAGTCAGGTATAGCTTAAAATTATCATTTTATAATTACCACCCAAAAATAAACACCTAATTATTAGTTTATGGTTCATAAACTTTTTTATACAACTAATAAGATATTACTTACTCGATGTAGTATTTCCCAACAAATCGTGGGATATTTTCGAATTAAGCTGATTAAGCTGATTCGCGAATGAGTGAATAGCAAGCGAGTGACCAACCCCGGTTTATATAGGTACCTATAGGTACAACTGAAAAAATTACGTTTAAAAGGCTAAAACGTATCAAAAATAACCCAGGTTAATATGGCACCGTACCGCACGTATTACTTTTTAGTACGTTTTTGAGTACTTTTTGAAATCACTAATCTTATATATATATATACTTTGGGAGACAACTGGTATGGATCTTTTTTGGTTTACGATGAAAATCCGGAGTAAGAGCCAATAGAGGCTACTCATATATAGCCGGGAGGCAATTCGTATACAAATGATCGGACTATTTTACCTTGGGTGGCAACTATGTCTCCAATATTACTACGGCATAAATAACAAATACATTTTGAATTAAAATTTTTTTTTCAACAGAAATTTTCCGTATGATCGTTATAAAATAATTTTTAATAATGTTTAGAAATCTAAAAATACATATATTTGGCTCACCGGAATTCCTGTATTTGGGCGTCTCAATTTTTCGATGTCTTACTAATATATATAATATATATATAGGTACTATATATAATATGGTAAAACGGGGCATAGATTAATTCTGATTTTTACACACATTTTTGCAACCGCATTTTAACTATCTTTGTGATATTTACTTGGCGCATCGGAAAGAAAATCTAACCCATATATACCTAATTTAAATCATGAAATAGGTACGCGGGTATGTATATATAGTTATTTTATTATAGATAAATTTACTATATAAATATTTACAATAATTATAGGTATACCGATCCAATCAAATGGGTCTCATCCCTCCTCTAGCCACACCCAAAATCCAAATTCCCAACTCAATCCCATAACCCAACCCACTAGCAAAGGCTTAGCCTGGTATAGATAAGACCTAACGGTCGTCCCCCATGAAAATTCAAATGCAAATAGGTATACCTAACACATATATTATAAACGATATGGTTGATTCAACTATATAATAATATTATATGATATAGTCTATAGGGCGATTAATATGGGTTGAATACCAACCTTTTTTTTTTTTTTTTTAAAAATTGTATTCCGTAAAATTCGGTTATCTAACAAAATTGATAAACGATTTACCGACATGACTTGGAGAATAAAATCGGAGTGACACTGAAAAATGACAAGCTTCAGCTATAATGTTATATTATATTTACACATTGCGGCGCGCCGCGCCGTCGCTCACCGCTCACCCAATACACACTTTGCCACTCATCGCTCGCCAACAACGTCGCCGCTCGCCAATGTACACGCGGCCTTATAGTGATTAGTAATGCGATTTGTCAAATCCGATCTATCATATTTATAATATATTTATATTATATTATTTTTTAGTTATCAGACTAAAATCGCTTTATTTAATAAATTACCTACAGTTTGGTTTAGTAGGTGTCTACCTACAGCTACATTTAATTCTTATGAAAAAATAATGCTATAAAATTCATTAAATTTAGATATAAACATTTCTTATTTATAGAAATTGATCTTACAAATGCATAGAAAAAAGAAAATCATTGTATCAAATGACTGTACAAAAGTAGTTATACAAACGTTAAATATTATATTTTAGATATTTTTATTTACATTGTTCATAATATAAGTGAATAAAAATGTATTAAAAAAAATCTATATTATACACATAGGTAATATATATATATATATATATATATATTATAAGTACGAAAGTACAGGCAGCACCTAGTATTATATTCTAATTTTCGTACTATACATTTAATAAAATGTTTTTCTTTGAATAACCTTTTTAATTTTTCTCATCAACATAATAAAATGTAAAAATTTTAAATTAACTAATTTGATTTACATTTTTTACTTCATACTACACGCATTTAACTTTTTGTACTATACAAAGTGTGTCATAGTATCGTATGTACTACACAAAATGTATATAAATATATATAGGTAGTGGAAAGGGCGAAAAGAGGTTAATAGGTATACCTACTGAAAAATGTCAAAACTACAAAAACATTTTAAAATATACTTTTTATTAGTTATTGATTAATACAGTATAAACACCTAGTAAATATTCCCGAAAAATATTCCGTTATGCAGCAATAATACTTATAATATAAAAATATAATATATATTATATATTTAATTACACAAGAAATTACATAAAAATTAACAGCAATATGCTTATATTGGGAATTCGCAAAACGTGCATTATTCTTATATTCATTGATAAAACCTTTGTGTACGTAATATCTGTATCCATAGGGACGAAAACAGTCATTATTATGAATGCTTGTCACGATATAGAAAATATAAGTTACCTGAAACGTAGTCTACTATAATATAACCTTATTTCAGTTTTACATATCTTAAAAGTGACAACAAATTTTTATCTTAATATTAAGTAAATTTATTCGTACCACTGCATAAAAGTATGTCCACGAATTACACTTGTAATCAGGTAAGTGATTTATCTACATGCATACAGAGCGTACGATAATAGGTACGTTTCTAAAACGTATTATCAATAATTATTTTGATACTGTTTGTATTTTATGAAATTATTTGACATATATTATTGTACTTTTTGTATTAAACGGTTATAAAATCATGGCTGAATTGATAGAGATAATACAATATAACTAATGATTTTCCATATGTATAAATAAATACCCAGTTTCTACAAAATAATTTGTTTTTATTTAACAAATACGTATTTCGAAAACAATGTTTTCATCTTCAGTGTTAATACATATAAATAACTCTACAAGTAACTCAACACCAAAATAATGATTTTCCAATCGTGATTTCTTTACTTTTTATATACCTATATCTATTTAAATTTTAAAATAATATAATATAATATAATATAAAATAAGTGATACGTATGTATGAAAAGTACCTACATAAAGAAAACACGATTGGAAAACCATTATTTGTATTTTTATCTCTAACAATTTAGATGATATTATAACTTTACTGTTTAATGCAAAAATTAGGTACGTACACATTATAATTATTGTTACAAATATATTATGTGCTTAAATTAACAATTAGGTATTAAAATATAATATGGTCCTTACAAGTTACAAATGAACATTTCATTATTTTAATTTTAAAAATATAAAATATGATTTTAATTGTTTTATAGAACATATACCTAAATAAATATAAAATTTTAAATAAAACTTAAACATATAAGTACCATATATATACATTATACATAATATAGGTAGATACATATTTAATAATATAATTATTAATTATATCACAAATATAATTTATATATTTGCAAATCATAATTATATTAAAGAGTTAATAATTCATTACTCATTATTCACCGTTACCGCTGTTACCAGCTATTTAATATTTATTATATTTTAAAGTACCTACCTAATAATTTGCACTTATTATACAAAAACAATTAGAGGTAATTATTTATTTAATAAAATATACGTATTTTATCTTTTTAATGAACGGAACTGTAATCTTTTAAACAAAAACGAACATACACATATTAATTATTATAATAATATAATCTATGAACATTGAGAACAGGAAAATAAATAGCATACAATTAAAGTTATAGTAGTTATATTAATTTATTATTACTATTTCTATAGTAAGACACTTTTTTATATGACAACATAATGTTATATACAATATAATATTTATGATAATACTAAATCTTGATAAAAAAAAAAGTGATTTTCATCTTTCAATATTTTTTTATATAGATCACAGATTACAAATAAATAATATGTCGTAATAATATCCTTTAAAAATAAGTATGTATACATTATATTTTTTTAGTTGTAGCATACTACTTTTTCATTAAAAAAAAAAATATCTAGCTAGCTATATATTTACATATATATATATATATATATATATATATAGGTGTAGGTATGTCATTTATCTTGTAGTTACACACGCAACCTCTTGCAATCGCCTACATTTATTTTATATTAGTATATATTTTTATTTTTTATAGCCTAACTTTTTAGCTACTAAAAGTACTAGATTTTGTGTATTTTGATTTAAATGCAAATATTAGTTATTACATATTATATACATATGGTACTTTTGATAATATTTATTCTGCAGATACTGATATTGTGTTTATATTAATGTCTACCCCGCCTTGTCGAAAATTATAGCTATTAAAAAACGTTATAGTCTATGCTGGATTTATATTTTGAGCATCTAAAATTATATATAAAAAACAATTTAATCAATTTCACCTCCTATTATATGTACTCTATATGCTGGTAGCGCATCGTTTTGAAGGGATAACATAATCCCTTTTGATCATTAATCAACCCCCTCGAACCGTCTGTAGTGACAAACTTACAAACTATAAAAAAAAGAACAAATAATAAAAAATTATAAACCAAAATGACCTATCAGCCATCGCCTACATTTAGGCGATTTAGGCAGGTGTATTTTATATATTTTAGGGACCAGTCTGCAGTGCATAAAGTAAACAAAATAAACGTATTTTTTATGGATATATAAACCAAGTCATGAATGACAATATATTTTTCGGGAACACTAATAATATAATCTATTGTAATATATACTATACTAGGTATTTCGGCTACCGACAGCCTAAAATTTAACAATATTATTTGTTGTCATATATGAATTCATAACAAAGTTCAAACATTATAATATACTGATGTCTGATTGCATAAAAAAAAAAAAAAGATTTTTTTGTTGTTTATATGTCAGTATAAAATTTGACTGATGCATGTGCACGTGGAACGCCCAATAAGGGGGGTAGTAATATTACATAATACATTATATATATATTTCATACGCGTGTATATAACGTCAGCATACTACACGGGATTTTAGGATTCAATGGGCAATGTTATAAAGCCATCAATCAATTTCTTAAGGTTTTTTTTATTATTATTATTATTATTATTATTATATTATATACCTGCATGCACAAATGGATTATAGGAATCGATATTTCTCAACTTAAATCGGGTTCAATTAAGTTTTATTCGTCTGTTCTACATATACAATTTATGTTTAAAAAATACTTTCAGTTAGTATAGATATCTACTTATACAACCTAAATTAATATAATATGTACATAGTTCTATATATATAAAATAAATTATAAAACTACTGTATATAATATAGGTAACTGTGTAAATAAGGCATCAAAATAACACTGAAATACTGAAACACAAATATATTATAAACATATAAAATCGAAATTTGGCAACGATATTTATAATGACTTACCTAATTATTATTATTTATAAATATTAATATATAACAAGAACGATTAGCGATTCTCCTCATTTCTGTTCTCGGATAAAATAACCCAGGAATATTTACTCTAAAAAAATAAAACCATGAAAAATTATTATCAACCAATTTTTTATAAAATGACTTCTCACCAAAAATATAAACATGAAAATATATATAATAAATCAATAAATAATATTTTAACTTAAAAATAGTTCAATACAAACTTTTGATATTTTATAATAATTAATTTTTTAACCAGGCCCTGATTAAGGGGGTTGCCAACGGCCCCCTCTGGCCCCCAGGCCTCAAATTTCACAATATGTATATAATTTTTTTAATTGTAGTATCTTAAAATACAATACATTGAAATTAAATTATTATTAAATAAATTATTTTTATTTTCATATTCTAAAAATACTTATTGCGAGTATTAGTAGGTATGTAATATGCTAATAAATTCGATATAATAGTTTATTTTACACTTATTGAAATAATTCGCCAGATTCGGAGATGGCTGAAGATGGGGCGATTTTTGCATAAAAATTAAATAGCCATGATTATACTTATATAGTATATACTTACACACCTAAAGGTAGGTCCTTGCTTGACCATTTTACTCGCAACACATTCAAACTCTAGTAAATTTCTTAAGTGTAAACTGTAGATGTTATACATCGAACGCAAATTCAACTTTAAATATTACTAAAATAACTTGAAATATACCTATATTGTGTAAACGAAGCGCATTCAAATTTCAAAATCAAAATATATATACTGACCTAGTGTTATCTACAAGTTTTTTAGTATCTATATAGAAGCCTCGTTAAACACGAGCCTGTTTAACCTTAAAACTTTTCCCAAAAAATATTTATAATTTCAAATTAATTTAGCAAATTTAATTTAAAATCTCGTCTTAGAATTTTAATATAATTATAGGTAAGTAATATAATAAATAATAAATAATAATAATTTCTGTGTTTTTTTTTTCTTATCAAAGAATAATACATGAGAACCCCCCACTGCATGTGAAAAGGACGTCGTTAAGTTTACTTTTAAAAGCAGTTTCAATAGTTTAATTTTGACTAAAAACATCAAATTTGCAGGATTTTAAAATTTTAAAATATTTTTAAAACATGTTAAACTACTACATTAAGTCATTCGTTGCAGTGTCTAGTATACTTTTTTAATTCTAAAACATTATCCAGGTATAAAGATGGTGGAAATTGTCCGCTCAGTCTTCAGGCAGGAATGCAGGATAATATATAGTACCTATTATTATTTTAGATTTGAAAATAAAGATGACAAAGATTGCATTCAAAATACAATTATGAACGAAGTTCGACATAGTATTATTTCCCTGCAATTTACAATAATTTTATATTATATTCGGTAGTTGTCTTTTACGGTTAAAACTAAAAGTAAAAGGAGCTATTGGGAATAATGAAAAATAATACATTTAAAATATCAAATATAATTATTCCTTTATTATTAGAAAACTCTTTAACTAAAATCTCTTATTTGATTCCTTATTATATTCAAAAGAGTGTATGCATACAACATTTTCACGCACTAAGAGACACTCAATATACTTATTATATAGGTACTCAATTTCCGGGAAGATAAACATTTTAGATACTGACTAGAACATAAAATGTAAATTTTTTTAAAAATAAAGTACACATATAACACGTATAAATGTATTTGGATTACAAAGGTATTATTATATTGTAATATTAAAAAATGAATGAATACTAATCTCTTGTTTACAAATAGTTATATAGGCCGTTCGTCATTGTCAGCTAAAGGGACGCGCGTGCAGTTATGACTCGCAATAATTATTATTATGATAATCCCTGTATGCATATGGGCCGATGTTACAATACAAGGACCGACTGGCGCACGCAAATATATACAATAAGGGACGCAGTAATATGTGGCTTTTCGTATGTGGAAACTGCTATTGTAATCTCGCGATTCGGGCGGGTTATTTATGTTGTTATTATTATCGTAACCAGTCGCCTTTTTATTTGAATATCTAAAACACGTGTGTACTTATTGTTTATTGTATAAATATAATATTATAAACACAGGACTGCAGCTATAGTGCGTCTGAAATTAAAATATGTAATTGTAAGCAGTCTTGTAAAAAATAGTCAATATACTTTAAAAAATACATATATATATATATAAGTATTCACCGTATTTGCATGAAAAAGTATTGAAAATACTTTCAAAGTAGGTATTTCTAAGAAACAAGTAGATATTCCCTCACAGCTCAAAAGGCGAAAAAAAAAATATTAAATTGTTTAAGCAGAGGAGGCTTTTATTAAATGTTGATTCGATTTTTTAGTGTACCTACCTACCTACGTGTTTTTTAGTATATACCTACGTAGATAAATATATTTTAGGGGGTACTCGTAAAATATGATCGAAACCATCTATGAAAATGACATCGTCCCCATTGAAAACTCCTGTAAACGTCACTGATATAATATATGTACAACTAAATTGTGATTTTTATACGTATGATACCATCGTTAAAAATTCTATTAACCATTCATGTAAATTATGTACCAACCAATACGTATTTAATATAGTGAAATAATATTGATTTCAGTTCGATAAAGCGTATATGCCAACCAGATTAGGAAATTGGGAAGTTCCGAAATGGCATTTAAATCGTCCGAAAGGTCGTTCGACTGTTACGAAAGTCATTGCGAATGACAGAGGACATTTGTTACCCGGAGTACAAAAAACCGATCAAAAACACTGGGCGGGTCTTTACTTGGGAACTTATCAATTACCAAAACGTATCTCTAAAGAAATCGGTAATTGTATACATATATATTATAAGTCAAAAATTTTAAATAATTATGAATTTTATCGAAAAAGATTTGATTTGACAGACCTTGGAAAGTTCATAAATGTGTGAGCTAATTAATTTGTTTTAATAATACTTGTTTCGTCTAAATTCGATTAATAAATTAACTAAGTATAAATATATAATGTCTTTAAAAAAAAAAATGCATCAATTTAAAAAAAAAAATACAAAAATTATTAATATTAAATTATTGATTTTACTCGATTTGAATATTTGATTAAATATATAAAGTAAAATTTGATATTTTAAATAAATTAAGTTTATAACATTGAATTCGTATGACCATTATGAAATAAAAAATATGAGTTAATTTAAACAATAAAATAAACTTTACTGTTTTTATTCATACGCATATTAAAATAATATATTTAAATTCCACAACATAGTTACATATAATATATATATCAATATAGGCAATATCTTTTTAAATATATAAACATAACAAATTTCAAAATGAAAAATATTTTATTTTGTTTTTAAATAAACTTTTTGAAGCAAAATCAACGACTAAATTAAAGTTCAAGTTTGCTAAAAATATATATCATTATAATATATATTGAAATAAAAACTGAACTAATCATTATTTCGTATATGTATTTTGAACTATATTAGTTCATTTTAAATCATTCATTCCAAGGTCTGAGATTAAAATATGTTCCTTCTTAAAACGATGGTGCTATCACTGCAGCAATGGAATTAACCAATCCAAAGTGTCAGACGTGGATGAAACGTTCATACCACCATCCATTTATTGATCATAGCGAACAGGATAAAACCAAAATCAAAAATGATAATAAACTCGAAAATATATGTACCAAAGAACAACCGATAACGAACGAAGAAACAGATAAAGATTCAATAAAATCCATTAAATCTGCGGTGAGTCAGCATTAGACGAAAGTCGTCCCATCGTGGACCATGTGATACATTTAAGTTTTAACATTATAATACATAAAAAATAAACTATTTTGCTTATGAATAACAATTTTGTTCCATTTCATGTATTTAAAACTTATATAACTTAATTCAAAATCGTATATAATTAAGTACAATATATCGTTTATACTCTACACACATTACCAATTTATCATACTATTGTTAAGTATTAAATATTATTTTTCAAATCATATAATTAAATATTATTACCTAAAATACAAACTTGACTTGCATGGATATTGCACGAGTTTTGATTATATTGTGGCTGCACGTCTAATTAAAAGATAACAACTCATATTAGTGCACAAATTCACAATTTCTATCACATACATAAAATTAAAAATAATATAAACCATTTTTTGTATTAATTTACACATATACTTTTAAATACGTACATTATAATAAATAATTTGTGCAGTATTTTAATTTGTCCAGTGACGTATTTGGCTTCAATTTATGCGACTTGCATGGATATTGCACGAGTTTTGATTATATTGTGGCTGCACGTCTAATTAAAAGATAACAACTCATATTAGTGCACAAATTCACAATTTCTTTCATATACATAAAATTAAAAATAATATAAACCATTTTTTGTATTAATTTACACATATACTTTTAAGTACGTACATTATAATAAATAATTTGTGCAGTATTTTAATTTGTCCAGTGACGTATTTGGCTTCAATTTATGGGAGAAGGACGAAACTAACTATATACATTTGAGTACATTAACAGCTGTATCACAATGTAAATTTCACCAATTTTCCTAAACAGTAGTTATATATATACAGTACTGACGTTACAATCAACCATTTTTAATATGATTAATCAAAAATTTACCACTGGTTGATTTTTTTTTCTAATCTACATTTTTGTAATTTAGCTATAACATAATACAATTTTACGGATTTAATGAATGAAAAAAATCTCCGCTATCACCCCTCCCCCCCTCAAATATGACACTGAATTTGTCTATTATAAAAAGGCTCGAGACTTCCTGTAATTCTGTCTAATCAGTGTAATCATGATTCTGAATTCTGATGTCATAAAAAATCTTGTTTAAAAATGTTGTGTTGTCAATTTAATTATTATATAATATAGATTCAATCGTTTAAATACCTTTAAAGTACTAATATCCATATGTATATATATGTCCAATATCTGTAATATATCCCCGCATTGTATATTATATATATAGGGCTTAAATAAATGAGTAAATCAAAAATATTTTTAAGTAATTTTCTGACTTCTAGATCTCCTTTAATGATATTTTCATTTTATTTTAAAACGCCTGAACTAATACCCTTGTCCTAAAATATTAAATATGCAACATACCTATATAAGATGTATAAACATTGGAAAAACTGCTGCAATATTGTTTTATGTACCTATTTATTTTTAATCAAGAAAGTATCTCTTTAAAATACAAATTAGAATGAATTTGCTATCAAATAGCTTTTTACTCGAAAACTTTTACTCAATTTCTTCTATCCAAAAACATATATATATACATATACCTACTTATACATAAATATATATAATATATGTCGGTACCTACCTAACTGCAACAAATTTATTTGTTATTTTCAAAATTAAAATGATTTTTTTTTTTTTGTTAAGATCGGTAGTTTTCCATTATGTTTAAGATAATTGTTCGAGAAATCAAAAAATATAACCTGTTTAAAATACCAACTAAAACGAATTACTACCAGAAAGCTGTTTACCTGGAAACTTTTACTTGACTCTTATCTGAGAAAGTGTTTACTTATAGGTACATAGCAGTGCCGCAACTTCGTATATATTGGTGGGTATGCAAGCCAATATTAGAGCCCATTTTTTATTTTATTTTTTTTGCTTAATTACCGTTTTCGAAAGAGTCTTTTGTGTTAACATGTTAATAAGCAAAAATAAAAGTCATTAACTATTTTTAAAAATAAAATTTTAATCAAATTGGGGCAATTTTTATGGTTTGACATAGGCCGGGGGGTATGATTTGACAGGGGCTCAGGGGTTCTTTACACCTCCAGTACTCCCGATAGTTGCGGCACTGGTACATAGGGTGAGTTGGAGTAACTACACAAGGCGTTTTTGCAAAGTTCAACTTTAAATGCAGATTTCTTATATTTTACGCATCTTTTTAATATTAAAATAAATATCAAGATTCCAAATTTATACTTAAAATTGAATTCAAACCATTTTTTAATTTAAAAAAAACTATAAAAACCTAAAACTATAAAATGTATACATATATACAATATACATGCTCAATATATATGATCTTGTTTTTAGGGTAAAAATTGTCCCAATAGTTCAAAAATGACAATCATTTATTTTTATTTTTCAAAATTTTTTTAATACATTGCTTACTATAGTCTATAACGTTTAAAAAAATTAATTAAAACAATACTCACCTGATTTTTTTATACTTACAAATGTATGAACAAACTGAATTATTTAATTATTGAACAAAGCATTTGTTTAATTGTTTATTGTCATATATATATATATATATATCATGTCGCTCTTTTAGTCTTTCGTAATAATGGATGTCGCATTTACCTCGATGAGCGTTTTAAGTGGGGTAAGAGACAAGAGTGTAATCACACTTAATTAATATTCATTGACTAATATAAATAAATAAATATATAAATATTAGTACCAAATACATAACTAAAAAAATAATAAACAACTTGATTTAATTTGAAAAACAATTTCTATGGACAAATAATATATTTGATATAACGTCTGTTTTGAAGAACATTATTAGTGATATTACGATTAACAATATAAACACGAATAAAATGAAAACTAAAAACCATAGTTGTCCACTATATGTATGAGTTTCGAAATTGATATAGAATATTTTAAATATGGATAGGAGTTACTAATTTTATTTTTTTTTTAATCATAAAACTATAGGATTACCACTTACCCCAATTCACCATAGTATATAGAAACACATCATTGTAAAACCGTTACGCTACGCTCAGAAACTAAAATTATACTCTTATTAAATTATTTTAAGATGACACTATATGACTATAAATTATGATAAATAATAAAATAATAATATCAATACTATGTATATTATACAAATAATATGTTTTATAAGGTCCAATGTTTAATACATATAAAACACTAAAGTAAAAAGTAAAAACGATACAGTTGGTGGAAGTTTATCTATCATCCTTTCAGTTATCGGATAGTATATAGTATAGGTATTATTATTATTTTAGATATGAATGCAATGATGAGCATTTGATTTGTTTTTAAAATCTATATTTATATTTTTCAGTTAAATATTCATTACGTACCCGTACATGATTTTAGGCAAAATTTATCACTAATCTTCTACAATTATACTGAGATAGAGTTATTGTTTTTAGTATTAGTTTTTTAGTTGTATTATATTATTAATAAAATTAACAACATTTTGGATTTTATTATTTACCATCTCTCCAAAAGAAATCCTCCAAATTTAACTCATTCTAAAATGGTTTATCGATTGTTGAGCTTAATTTTCGAGTTGAACCTTAAAATTCAATAAAATGTATAGGTAAATGTTTGAAAACTATCATGGTCAAAATGTTTGAATAGTTGATCTGTTTTGTAGGCCTGTTAATGGTTAGATTTTGTATTATAATTCATTTTATAATACTCAGATAAATTGAATATTTATTATAAAACATTCAGGCTCAATACATTATGTTCATTTATCATCAAAATTCTTAATATTTCAGATTTTCCATTTACCTCACCTCACCAGGCTCCAATATAGATTATATATAGATGCATACTAAATAATACAATATTGTCTTTTCCTATAGTAGTTATTGAATTTTTTTTCAACTACTAGATTTTAAATTTGCTTGGAAAATAAAAAAAACATTTTTACAGCTTATTTATATTTATTTTATAAATATATTTCAAATCGTGTTAAAAAAAAAATTTAAGCGATGTTCTTTTAGAAAAATGTACAAGAATATTATTTTTAACTATTTCATTTTTCCCCATAATATTCCAATTTGAATCCATTTTCAAATTGTCTATCGATTTTTGAGCTCAAATTTTAAGTTTAAGACCTGAACTACTAAATTTTACGCCATATACCTAAATCGCAGTAAAAATAATAAACTATTATAATTATAAACGATTTAAATTACTAGGATTACTTCAATTTTGCATTATAGTTTCAGAAATATTTTGTGATAAATAGAACGGTTGGTATTTTTTATTGGCTATGACGTATAGGGTCCTTTGACCCATCGCGACGAACTGGGTCTTTTGATGTCAGTTCAACACTGGAAGTGAAGGACTAGGGTGGCTGACCTCCAAATAATTGGGAGCGAAGAAGAAGATTTATGTTTAAATTTATATACATATATACACGTATATGTCTCAATTATATTATAATACAGCAATAATTACTATTAGATGATTATTACATATTAATTATTAATATGATTTTAGATTTCGAACAGACCTGCAGAAGTAATCAAAACGGTCCGAAACTGTGCGTCGGCGGACGGTCCTTTAAACTCGACAAATGACGGCGGTGACGGTGCGATAGGAGAAGTCGGTACGAAAGTCCCGTCGAGCCCGGCGTTAAGCCGCATAAGCGCTGGAGACGACGACGACATTCGGACGGTGGTAGCCGAAAAATCGCGGGCAGCGCGACCGGATCGCCGATACGAGGACGCGCACAGACACCACGGACTTCCGGACGCCATCGAGGACGCAGTGTACCGGTCGCTGCAGACGAAACGTCACAAAAACCCGGGACTGGGGCTGAACGGCTGTTGGCCCAAGTGTTCCGCGGTGGCGTACAAGTCGTTCAACGACCCGGGACCGACGCAGTGTAGCAAACTCCGGGTGTACAGGCCCAAAACGTCGTCGACGGGTGGCGGCGACAAAAAAGATTCGGTACGCCGACGTGCGGGCAACGGTGGCAAAGAACAGACGCGCCCGAAGACGTGCGTGCCCGTCATGACGGCCCAGCAATTGACCGATATCAAATTGGCCCTGTGCTGGGACCTGGACGCACCGTTCGACCGGAAACGTCCCACGCGGCCAATCGACGAGCCGGCCGTGTTCCACAAGGTCCAGCAACCGAGTGGCTGCGGTGACGGTGGTGGTGGAGTAGGGACCGGAAGACAGCCGCCGCCACAAAACCCTTCGTCGGTTATGGGTTTCGTGACGGCCAACGTGGATGACGAACGGTGCAGCAGCGAAGACAACATGCCGGAAGCGCGGCGGACGCAGACCCGGGAGTGTCTAATGAAAAATCGCAATCTGTCGGCCGTCATGGAACTGATACCGAACAAATACCGCGGCGACAACGGCGGCCGTAAACAAACGGAAGCCGCGATACGTGCCGGGCCAGACGGACCGAATGATCACGAAGTCACGGCTGACGCGGACCGATCCCTTTCGAGCAAACCACGGTCGTCGTCATCGGTATGTCACAGTAATAAAAATGATTCCGACGGTAACAACTGTGACGACCGTGATGATAACTGCAAACCCGTTGCAGTGGACAACGGCCACAATGAAGATACGGACGTTGACGATGATGGTTACAATGATACGCGGCCCCGGAGGCGGCGGCGACGGTCACCCACAGATATCATGTCTGACCGTCGTCGCCATCATCATCAAGAAGCCACCGTAGAAAAAGAAACGAAAAGCCATCACCAGCCGCAGAGACACGTTTTCCGGCCGTGTTTGGCGTGCGACAATCCGAGCGCCGTGGCCGCAGCCGCCAACAAGAAAGACCCGCAGCACGACGAGTGCAACCACTACAAGATGGCGTTCAAGGCGGGCGTACCGGTAAGCACTCCGGTCAGAAACCGCACGGCCGCAGCCGGCAAACCGGCCCGGCACCTCAAAGTGCCCAAACCGAGAACCACCAATTCGGACAAAAAGAAATACGTCATCGGTACGCTGTTACCGCCGTTTTCTATGTGGCCCGGCACAACGGCCCAGGACTACCCGGAACACTGGAGGCTAACTTCCGTATACAGACAAGCGTTCAAACCATTAGAACTGCGCAAACGGCCTCTCCTCCAAACGGTTTACCTGTGAAATGGTCACATACCGCGTAATAATTGTATAGGTATATAACTTACGGTATATCATTTGAACCGTTTTAAGCCGAGTTTCCAATATTTGATAGATTTTTGATTTTGATTTGATTGATTTCGAGCCGATTTGGCCTATAAACTATACCAGACTGTTTAGCCTACATTAGTGATTTGATTTATTGATTTGTCATTGGTCATCTAGATTTGTTTACGCGACCAATCAATTGGGCGGGTTTTGATAGGAGTTGTTTCGGAAGGCGTGCGACCGCTCCTAATTATTCCCTTCCTTATGACTTCGTCATATTCGTTATATTCCGTCTTCAGCTGCAGTCCAGTGCACACGTACGTTGCTTGGCGATTATCATTGTAGAGCTCGTACGCTGTCGTCTTGAACACAGCTGCCAACATCCAGCGTATCGTGCGTAGCCGTAGAGTCTAGCTCGCGGCTGCCAACACGACTGCGTCGGTCATCAACATTGCGTCGCTGCCCAGCATCGCCACTTCCAGCAGAAAAATTTTACACAGCCGGCCCCTGGCCGTTAGTGAGTATTCCGCGCACGTCGTTGCGAGTGCCACTCGGTCGGGCTCGCTCGACGTTCCCCCAACGCTCCCTCTACCTGCCCTTGCACAACCGCTCACCGCCAATTCCGTAATGTCGCCACCCGCGCGTAAAACTCCGTCTCCCCCGAAATCTCGTAGTCGCTCTCCGAGATCCCCGAGGAAACGCCCTGGTAGTCCGATTGCTTCGCCCATTCTATCCAGATCGGCTCGTAAACGCGCCAACAGGAAAATGCGCAAGCAATCTTCCGCTTCCTCAGCAAACTCGGCCCGCTCTTCGAGCGCAAATTCTGACTCAATGTCCACACGCAGCGCCTTATCATTGAACTCCTCCCACTCCGATAATCCAACTCCAATGGAAACCGTTCCGAAGATTCCTCCCATATTTCTCAAAAGTTCCGCATGGAGGAAGGTCGCAGGAGAACTTCTCGCCAAAGCCCCCTAAAATTCTATCATAGCAAAATCAGCTAACGGTACTACCGTAAAAATCCTTTACACCGACACCACTATGTTTAGAATAGTCCAAAAATATTTCACTCGTCAGAATGTCGATTTCCACACTCTGCCTCTTCCGGATGAGCGTATGCTCAAGATTATAATCAAAGGCCTCCCCCTGGACATTTCTGAAGCCGAAATATCCGATGAACTTGTCTCCAAAGGCTACGAAGTCAAAGCAGTCCGACAATTTTCTAACGCTTCTAGGAAGTTCCCAATTCACTTGATCACCCTCCTATCCAACCCTTCGAATAAACTAATCTTCAATGAAAAGTCCCTTTTCTTTGTTTCTGTCAAGATCGAATCCTACCGCCCAAACAAACCCGCACAGTGTTTCGCATGCCAGCGCTTCGGGCACTCTAGTTTCCACTGCGGGTACGCCCCAAGGTGCGTGAAATGTGCGGGCCCCCACCTGGCCAAAGACTGCGCCAAGCTTAGGGAATCCGATCCTAAGTGCGCCAACTGCCAAGGCATCCACACCGCCAACTTCTCGAAATGGCCGGCCCTAATCGAGGAGAAGGAAATCAGACGCCCAAAAAGACCCAATACTACGATTCTCTCTACTAAACCCGTCTCAGCTGTCCCCTCTCCCAGACCTCCCAAACCTCTTCCTTCTCTCAGCCCTCCTCAAAGTACCTCCGCCTCAAAACCCTCTTACGCTGAAGTCACTTCTCCTCCTACCCAAGATATCCCGTCCCCAATCATCGACCAACTAATCCAACTTACCACCGGCCTCGCTTCCGGCACCCTCAAAGTCAAAGAAGCCCTAATCTTCTTAATTTTAATCCTCCCCCAACTCCTCGCTCAAAATGACTAGTACAAAAATCTTATTCTGGAACTGTCAGGGCGTCACTCGGAGACGCCCTGAACTCGCTCATTTCGTCCAAGAACACAAAATCGACGTCCTTCTCCTTAATGAAACTCACCTATCTAACGCTAGACAATTCAATCTCCCCAACTTCCACTCCTACTATACTAACAAACCTCCGAATCCAGGCCGTGCCCCACATGGTGGTACAGCGGTCCTCATTCACAGGAAATTCATTCACCGTTCTCAAAGAATCTCAACCTCATCCTTCACAAATACCACTGTCCATCTACATCTCGGAAACGCGGAATTAAGACTTGTTGCCATGTACAAAAGCCCCAATTCCCAGCTCCAAACTTCTGATATCGATGCTCTTCTTGACACCAACACAAATACCATCATTGCTGGGGATCTCAACTCCAAACATTCCTTGTGGCACAGCCATTCCAACAACACATCTGGAAACATCCTATCTCGATACCTCGACAGCAGACTCGACCTTACAATAGCTGCCCCTTTATCCCCCACCCACTACCCCGACAACCCTCGTCACCGTCCTGATGAAAGTAGGTCCCCTTGACTTCTCCCTAGAAAACCATCCTTCAGCTCTCTCTTCTGACCACTCTCCAATCATTCTTGAACTTTTTCACAACTCTGCTCAAATTTGTCCCCCCTCCCCTTCACACTCTACCGATTGGATTCTCTACGAATCCCTCATGAAATCCTCTAAATTCCCCCCTCCAAACACTTCTTCTCCCATAGAAATTGATCTCGCCATTGAACGCCTAACTCTTCACATCTCTGCCACTCTTAACTTATGTACCTCTCCCACCAGCTCATCCAACCCGCGCCAGGATCTTCTTCCAAACATTCTTCGTGAGATCTCTTGGAAACGCCGTCTAAGATCCATCTGGCAAAGATCCCGAGACCCTTTCATTAAATCCCAACTAAACGCCCAAATCATTCGAGTAAGAAACCTTCTCTCTTCCCACCGTGAAAACGTTTGGTCAAATGTACTCGCCTCTCTTAGCAGCAATTCCAACCTCCGACCCCAATTCTTTAAAATCAACAGAAGCCTTCTGCGTAAACCTCCTCCTGTCAACCCTCTTAAATCTTCGGATGGCACACTCCACTACGAGGCAGCCCAAAAAGCCAAAATTTTCGCTGATTCGATGGAAAATCAATTTAAGGTCCCTGACTTCTCCCAACCATTAGACGACTACATATTTGAAACTGTCCATCACCACAATAATTCAATCAACCATCCAAAAACAATCTTCTTCTCTCCGGCAGAAGTCAAAAACACCATTCTCCATCTCAAAAACAAAAGTGCTCCAGGACCAGACTCCATTTCCAACAGTGCTCTTAAACACTGCAGCCACTCAACTATACTCCATCTCTGTCGTATTTTCAATGGATGTGCGCGCCTCGAGTACTTTCCCACTTGCTGGAAACAAGCGGCTGTCATCATGCTTCCAAAGCTTGGCAAAAACCTTCTCTCCCCAAAAAACCACCGCCCAATCTCTCTTCTCAACACTCTTTCCAACGTTTTCAAACGTCTCTTACTCACTCGCCTAAACATCCACACAGCCAATAAAATAAGAGACGAACAATTCGGGTTCAGACACCAACACAGCACCTCCCTCCAACTCGTTAACGTTCTTGACGACATCATCTCAAACATCAATCGAGGTTTCAAATCTGTCGCTGTGCTTCTAGATGTCGAGAAAGCCTTCGACAAAGTCTGGCACCCAGGCCTCATCTTCAAACTTATCGCACTAGGTGTCCCTGCCCAGCTCATCAATATTCTCAAAT
>JAIPRL010000166.1:167232-193174 GCA_025469235.1 Pemphigus obesinymphae
CATCCTTATCCTTATCACAATCCATATCCACCTCTCATTATGAAAGCATCGCTAAAATCTCCAAACGCCCAGTAAATTCCAGAAAAATTCGAAACCCCCCTCTAAAATTCTAAAATCTAGGTAAAAACCCTAATCAATTCTCATAAATCCTTCTACATCCGACCCTCTGTCTAGAAGCAATCGCTTGGCACAGAGTATATTATTCTTAGCATAGCAGCGACTTCGACAGAGATTCGAAAATCTCTCCACAATCACAACTCCTCCTCCACCCATCCGAAAAACATCTTCTTCTCCCCCGGCGAAGTCCAAGACACCATTCGCGAACTCCAAAAGCGTAGCGCCCCCGGCCCCGACCTTATCTCAAATTCCACCCTTAAACGCCTCAACAGGCCTCATCCTGCATATCTGTCGCATCCTCGACGGTAGCGCCCGACTCGAATAATTCCCGGTTTCCTGGAAACTCGCCACCGTTGTCATGAAACTAAACAGGACAAAGACCCCAAATCTCCCTTTAACCACCGTCCAATCACCCTTCTCAACACCCTCAGCAAGGTCTTCGAACGTCTCCTCCTCACCAGACTTCAAACATATTTCACTCCCCTCATCCGCCCCAATCAGTTCGGCTTTAGGCACCACCACAGCACCACCCTCCAACTAGTAAACGTCCTAGATGACATAATTTCGGCCAAAAATCTAAGTAGGAAAACCGCAGCTGTCCTCCTCGACGTCCAAAAGGCCTTCGACAAGGTCTGGCATCCCGGCCTCATCTTCAAGTTCATTTCCATAGGTATCCCCGCCCAACTAATAAACATCATCAAATCATTTCTCCAGAATAGAAAATTCTCCGTCAAAGTCGACAACAATTTCTCCTCTCATAGGAACATCTTCGCGGGGGTTCCCCAAGGCTCCTGCCTCTCCCCCCCATCTGTTATCACTGTACGTCAACGACATTCCTATTCACCCCAATGCTAAGGTCGCACTCTTCGCCGACGACACCCTTCTCTATGCCACCAGCAAATATCACTCCGCGGCAGCTTCTCACCTCCAAAAACAAATTAATCTCATCCAACCCTGGTTTAAACAGTGGAGAATCTCAATTAATCCCTCTAAGACATCAGCCATCTTCTTCTCTAACAAAAGCATCTTTAACACTCCCCAACACCCCGCGTAGCTGGTCCTACTCGATAAGATACCTGGGAATTATCATTGACAGGAATCTTAATTTCTCAGCCCACACCAAGTCAGTCGTAAATAAAACTAAAGCAGCAGGCCACCTCCTCTTTCCCATGTTAAACAGAAAAAGCCCACTTTCCATCAAAACCAAACTTTACATTTTCAAATCCTACATGTGCCTCATTCTAACATACGCCTCCCCCGCATGGGCTTCCAATATTTCAAACCCCAACTAGTCCCGCATAGAAACCGTCCAAAATAATACTCTCCGCAAAATCACCGACCTCCCATTCTACGTTAGCAACCACACCATAAGGAAGTCCACCAACATCCCGTCCATTCTCGACTACACCAATGCCATCTCCACCAAACTCAAACAGTCGATTTCTTCGTCCCCCTTTCCACACATTGCGTCTATCTCAACCCGCCCCGACCTACTCAACGGTCACAAAAGAAACCGTCCTCTCAACTTCTAAATAATCTAAAACCTAAAATTCTCCCCCTCACCACCTCACAACTCCTGATACATCCAACCCTCTGGTAGAAGCAAAAGCTTGAGACAGAGTACCCCCCCCCCCCACAAAGGAAGTCATGTCAAGTGCGACCGAGTAAACGAATATGATTGAAAACAGAATTTGCGTTTTTAAAGAACATTTGTTGTGTTTGTTTGTAACTGTAACTATTGATGGAAGGCAGTTGGGAAGAGTTTAGAGTGGTGGTTTTTGAGACGAATCTTGGAGAAGCTGTTATAGAGCGTAAAATACCGCATTTAATGCTTTCAAGGATTGACCAGTTTGATTTAGAAATTTATATATTTGATAGACACGTGCTTTCGACGACTTATGCTTGCATATGTGGACCATGTGGACAACACAATATACACTTACACTAACGACGGTTTATATCTCACATAAAAACAGTACAAACAAATACGAGTTTAAAATTTGTCTATCCAAAACTCCTTAGAGAAGATGTGTAAGAAAGACCCTTAAATATCATACGGCCGTTTGAATGTATTTCATAATGGTTCATAACACAATTAAGGTGGCATTTCACTAACACTGTATACCATATACCAAACACAATCATCATAGTAAAATGTGATCGTTACTTAATATCATAGTAACCATAGTTTAATAACCATTCCAAAATTATCAGACAGGAAAAATGTTAACACCCACCTAACATTTCAATAAATGTTTAAATAATTAATTTGGAGTTCATCGATGTCTTCACAATGACCACAATAACCATATGAGACAAAGTTGAGTAGAATTCAACTTTATGGTATCCAAGTTTATAATATCAGTAGACACGATTAATCATGATAGTATTCTAAATTTACCTGATGATTCAACCCAATGAGGAGTTATTTTGTATGAACGGCACAGTACACGGTGACTGGTGAGCATGTAATATCACCTTAACTTTATACATACATATTTATATATATATACTATATATATGTATACTTTCATATAACCTAGGTACCAGAAAAGTATAATCACGCGATGAAAATTGAATTCCATCCTACTTAATGGTAGCATTGATAAATACGGCATAATCACAAAATAGATACGAGATAGTACCGGTATCAGAGCCGGTACTAAAAATATTTGTGGGGAGTCGTCAGAGTAATTTTGCCTACTTATTTTTTCAAAAAAGTTAATAAATAAAAAAAATCATCAATGAACCGTTGAAATATATTTACTTCCAAACTTTATTTAATGTAAATAAGTAAAAAAAAAAAGGTCAACTTTTTTTGTGCCGACTGGATTTGATTTTGTTCAATTTATTTCTTGAGTGAGGGGTCACCACAACCCCCTAACTTTCTTTTTCCCATCAGCCCTGTCCACCATATAGTATAAAATATGTATAGATTGGTACACGTGGTACACGGTATAGACGGCGTATTGGAAACCAGGGCATATTCTAAAGTGCATTTGGGCTTATTATGCGTAGTTGAGAAAGCGAGATGTGCACTTGATAATCAATTTTTATTTAGTTTAATTTTTATCTTTTTATTATATAGACATTATATATTATATATATAATATATAAGTATACGAATGAATATATAATAATTATATATAAATACATTTCGGTTTTAGAGTTATGGTGATTTCATGGATTTTTCAAGTTTTATGGCTAGGTAGTTAATAGTCATATAGTCGGCCCCTAAAATTGTGTGTAGTATGAAATTAGCAACTATGTTGATTAAATTGAGCAATTCTATATTTCTATTATATAATATTATAATATTAATGATAAAAATAAAAAAGGAATTCAAAAAAAAATATGTATTAACTATGTAGTACGACAATCAGAATGTTTTAGAGACTACATGTAGTATTCACACAATAACGGTTTTTCCAATTTATTATTTTTAAAAGATGCTTTTTCACCGAAATATAAAATTAATTTTGCTGTTCACCAAATTGTTTACAAGCAAGATTTTATGAAGCGTCACTTAAAATTAGTTTTATAAAATCATTAGTAGGTAATACTATTTTTAACATTAATTGGCGCATCTGTTATCGATACTATTATATACGAAAAATTCCGCTTTACGAAAAAAACGACCACGGCCTGTAAAATTGTCCGATTTCGACTTTCTTTTTAATCTTAAATGGGTCATATAACAGATCACATTTAACTTAGATTTATAAAATATTTTTTCCATTATTTGCAATTATTGTTTAGAAAACTATCGTTTTCGTGTTTATTTTTACAGGGTAACAGACCAGCAAAATATCACTGAATATCTAAATATATATCTGAATATACAAATATTTTCATTTAAGTGGATACTATACAATTTAAATTATTTATTTAAGTAAAGTCGTAAAAAAAGCAAAAATAAATGTTAAAAATTTAAAAAGCATTTATAGGTAGGTACTACCTGTCATGAAAAACAAATGAAAATCTTTTTTTTTTTTTAATATGCATCTTAATTATATATTTTTAACAAAAAGGGCGAAAAGGAAAGTAAAACAATCGGACAAAATGGTCTAGACGTATATTGTCTATTTGTCTAATCATTCTAGTTAATATCGGAACCAAGACCACCTCCCCAATGATAGGTAAGTTTATGTAAGATGCATAGTTGATATACAAATCCTTAGAATAGGCTTTGTTGGAAACTCGGCTTTACAAGAATTGTACATCATATTATTACAAGCATAGCTATTAACTATTAAACAAGAATGTGGATCCACATCAACTGTAATTAATAAGCTAATTTGGTGTACCTACTGTACACGTATCAAATTATATAGTTGAGAATTAACTAGTTAATTTTTGTTTCAAAGTTAAGTTAAAATAAATATTTTTATTATATATAAAAGATTATTCAAATTCAACAAATAATAAAAACAAATAACAAGATGAATAAATGTTTAAAAAAACAATATTAAGAGGACGCCTCAAGAGACACTCGTGTTTTTTCCTCAAAAAAACTGTTTTTCGAGAAATATGGTTTCTCAGGCTGTAATTATAATTAAAAACCCAAATTTTCACATAATACAGTAAACAAAATTATCTTTGTTCTACCGTCATGTTCTTTTTTTTTTTTAATATTAAATTTAATTGAATTTTTAAATTATTAAAAAAGTTATTACTTTTAAAAAAACTCTTTTTTTGCTTTTTACAGATGGTATAACATCAAATCTATTTGTTTTATCGAAAAAAGGACGACAGTAGAACACAGATAATTTTGTCTTATATTTGTATAAAAATTTGGGTTTTTAGTTATAATTACAGTCTGAGAAACCTTATTTCTTGTAAAATGGTTTCGTTCACAAATATAGTGATTACACAACAATAGAAAATGGTACTAACACAGATATATTTTTTAATTACTTTTAAAATGTATATAAATATTTTTAAATTATAGAAATTTCATTTTTCTTAAAATTTCATAAAAATCGCATATACAGAACCCCTTTAAAAATCGCATGTGTGGCGTCCTCTTAACTTTCAAATATATAAAGCCGGTCAGTAGAAGGTTGAAAATAGGAGAAAATCAGCAAAAAAAAAAAGGGTCATTCATTATTTCCGACATAGAGTATATTTTCTAAAATTTTTCGGTGCCCTTTAAGACCGGCTCTGGATTTATAATCATTACATATATGCACCCATTTTCTAGTAAAAATTGTGATCAGGATTCAGGATACTACGAAGGTACTATGAAGAAGTAATTTTTCGATAATTGCGGAATGTAAAACTACCGAAAAAAGGAAAAAATATAGTTTTAAATGGTAATTTCTGCATAATTCCGAAAAAAAAAATGGTTCTATAATCTTGAAATATGTGAAAAATTCATGTACTTTATACATTATATACCTATTATGTTATAATGTTGAACATTTTTATTAGTAAATTTTTACAGTAATATCTGTTATAAGAATCATTTTATTGAGATAAATGTTTTATTATTATTTTCAAATTCAATACATTTATTAATTTATACATCCTCAATAGTATATAAGTACTATCCGACGAATAAAGTTCCACCTCCAACTGATCAACTTTTTTAAAAAAAATTCAATAACGTATCGGTATACAATTTGAAGTTTAAACCATGCGAATAGCACGGGACTCGATATCGCAACGGTAAATAATATAGTATTTTTTTGTATACTTATATTAAAATGATTAATTTAGCAGTGCATTAATCACTTTATATTCTCATGTCCGTAATAAAAGATTTAAAAAATGTATATTAACTTGTTATTATATTATGTTGTGAAAACGGTGTGATAATACAACTTACTACGTATATATGTGCGTGGTGTCATGACGGTTGACAATAGTGCTCACCAACATAACTGTCGTAAAGTTTTATATTTAATTGAAAAAATGTATACGGGACGGAGATGTTTTCAATTTGGGTAAATACAAAAAAAAATATTCTGAAAATATATAGCTATATAAGTACCTATACCAAAATAATTGAATACTGCTTGCCTATTGAGCTAATTTAAGATTTGTGGAAGAATGACTTTAAATGGCTAGAGAGAAAAAAATTCGAAAAAAAAACATCGAAAGAAAAAAATAGGTATCTATATGAATAATATACCTATATTTTGGATCAAACTTAGATTTTATATTTAATTGAAAAAAAAATTTAACAGGACGGTTGTGGATCCCTCAAGTTTTTTAGTTTGGATATATACGAAAAAAAAATATTTTTAAACTTTATAGCCATAAATACCTATACGAAAATATTTGAATACTATTTCCCTGCAGAGATATTATATAATTATATATTATTATACTATATAAGAATGACTTTATATGGTCAGAGAAAAAGAAATTTCAATTTAATTTACCAAAAAATTATGCATTATATAGGTACCAATATTTTGGATTGAAATTTAATATTGTAATTTTAAGTTTTAAATTTAATTGAAAAAAATTGGACAGGACGGTTGTGGGCTCCATGCATGGTTTTTTTTAATTTAGGTAGATACAAAAAAAAATTTATTCGAAATTATTTAGTTATAGGTACTTATACGAAAATAATTTAATATTGTTATTCTATACAGATATTTTATGATTTATATTTTAGTATTATACAATGACTTTATACGGCAAGAGAAATAGAAATTCAAATTTAATTTACTATTTTTAATTTAATGTTTGTAAATTTCTGCTATTTATTTAAGAATCATTTTGTACAATATTTTAAGCTATGTTTCGTTTAACAATTATATACACGAAACAATTGTGACAAAAAACATTGTGACATATTACACATATTTTTGTATAGTAAATGTTTTCAACTTATCTTAGAATATTAAAACAATACATTTCTTAAAAACATTTTTGAGGAAAACCGATGCTTTTACACAGGAAAAGTCGAACGTCCAAAACACCCCCTACAAATATAAATTTAAGTTAGAAAAGCTTACGTTACATTTAGCAACTATGTGGAGCTTATCGATGAAACCAATTTCGATGGGATAACACGTAGAACGAAATTTTCTATACATAGTATGGTTTGTTTCAATAAGTTAAGCCGCGTCCACACGGTGATAGTAGTGCGTATTGAGTGTATCAGCTGTTGTAATAGTACAGAATATATTCTGTGGTTATAGCACTCTCGCAAAATCATTTTATGATTTATACCATATGATTTTATGCGTGATATAGTCACTCTTGCACTATCACATTTGATAGTGTGATAGTGAATATCACGCTCTTTATATCATACGTAAATGATTTTGGCAGAGATGAATTAATATTTTAATTTAAATGTGTTCAGGTGTTATATTTTCATCAGCTGTAATCATTTTGTTTTCTGTAATCTGTATTTTATGTTGTATAGGTGAGACATAATATATATTAAACACAGTTCGTTGTGTAAATTAGTTAGATACTTTTACGTTTTTATTCAATATATTACTAAGCAATGAAACATTCAAACATACAAAAAAACTTAATAAACACCGTCTTTATATGCATTTACTCATAATTTCATAATATCCAAATATGTAATAATAATAATAATAGGTTATCAGATAATCTTTTGCGAACAAAATGGCAGATGCACATACCTGCAGTATCTATAGTGTGCTCTAACTAAAGGTACGTTTTCGCTTACGCGAACCACTAACCAAAATCGCGTCCGCGTCGCTTGGTTTATCTTAAGCGATTCTACGTTGCGTTGGCGAGATTTTGCACAATGTTGTACTTACCTCCAGTGGTGGATTTGGGGAGGGACACAGGGGGACGGAGCTACTCCTAATTTTTTTCATGTTGAACAGCGTACCCTTTAATTTATTTATCAAAGAACGCAAGGAACGCAATGTTTGTTTTAATTTTTATTTTAAATTTTTAAAAATTATCATTTATTTTTGGAAAAATCTTGAAATTACGAAAATGAATGTTTTTTGTCCTTATCGCACAATTGGTTTTAGATAAAAAGCATGATATAAAATGTCGAATAGTTGATCTTATTAAATCATATTGGTATCGCATAAGTAATGAATAATCTTCATTATCCGTGAATGGCTAAAGCTTAAAAAAATCAATGCGACAGACACCGATAAACTACATTTCGGTCTACATCTACAACTTCCTCGATTATTCATTTAAAAGGAAAAGTGTTAAATTATTTTGAAAGAGTAATGTTTAAAAACTATGCTATCTTGAAAATATGTAACCTAACAATGATGTAAAAAAAAAATGTTGGATTTTTCTACTCATTCATGTTCTATAATAATGTAAAACGTTTTTTTTAAATTTCCCCTGGTTAAGAGACTTTGGATAGGGGGTATGGGAGACAAAGTCCTCCACGGCTTACTTTTTCTCTAATATGTCCCGGAACGCTGATTGATTTTTGAACTAAGCTCAGAGTCCGTCCTTATTTTTTTGCTCCAATTCAACCACTGCTTACCTCCATAGTTTGAAGTGCACATATTGTGTACCTACTGTGCGTTTTAAAAATTATTAAGTTATTGGCATTATGGATGATAGATTAATAAACTGAAAATTCATGTTTCGAACGACCGATGTCAACTACATCATGTAGGTACTTGCTGCAACTGATTGTTAGGTACGACGTTGTCGCGCCTTTATACATATTATTATATCATGGAAGCTTCTAGAACTTTCTATTGTTTTCCCTCGTTGTGTTTATATAATATTCTAAAACCTTCGAGGGTATAATATGCATTTTGTGCTGCCTGTCCATCACGAAGATTCTCGATTATTTCATAATCACTACCTATACAAATGGATCGCGGCGCGAACGCGATTTGAATGCTCTTTGAGCAGTACAGCGCATACAGTGATCGCTACAGCGCAACTTGACTTGCTTTGTGGGGGGGGGGGTACTCTGTCTCAAGCTTGAGCTTCTTCCAGAGGGTCGGATGTTTAAGGAGTTGTGAGGTTTATGAAGGGGCGGATTTATGGTATTAGAATTTTAGAATTTGAGAGGACGGTTTCTTTTGTGGCCGTTGAGAAGGCCGGGGCGGGTTGAGATTGCCTTGATGTGCGGAAAGGGGGACGAAGAAATCGGCTGTTTGAGTTTGGTGAAGATGGCATTGGTGTAGTCGAGAATGGACGGGATGTTGGTGGACTTCCTTATGGTGTGGTTGCTAACATAGAATGGGAGGTCGGTGATTTGGCGGAGTGTTTTATTTTGGACGGCCTCTATGCGGGATCAGTTGGTGTTCGAAATATTGGAAGCCCATGCGGGGGAGGCGTATGTTAGGATGGGGCGCATGTAGGCTTTGAAGATGTAGAGTTTAGTTCTGACGGAGAGAGGGCTTTTCTTGTTAAGCGTGGGAAAGAGGAGGTGGCCTGCTGCTTTAGTTTTATATACGACTGACTTGGTGTGGGCTGAGAAATTAAGATTCCTGTCAATGATAACTCCCAGGTATCTTATCGAGTAGGACCAGCTACCCGGGGTGTTGAGGAGTGTTAAGGATGCTTTTGTTAGAGAAGAAGATGGCAGAAGTTTTTGAGGAGTTTATAGAGATTCTCCACTGTTTGAAACAGGGTTGGATGAGATTAATTTGTTTTTGGAGGTGCGAAGCTGCCGCAGATTGGTCTTTGCTCGTGGCGTAGAGAAGGGTGTCGTCGGCGAAGAGTGCGACTTTAGCTTTAGGGTGGACAGGAATGTCGTTGACGTACAGTGATAACAGATGGGGGGGAGAGGCAGGAGCCTTGGGGGACCCCCGCGAAGATGTTCCTATGAGAGGAGAAATTGTTGTCGACTTTGACGGAGAATTTTCTATTCTGGAGAAATGATTTGATGATGTTTATTAGTTGGGTGGGGATACCTATGGAAATGAACTTGAAGATGAGGCCGGGATGCCAGACCTTGTTGAAGGCTTTTTGGACGTCGAGGAGGACAGCTGCGGTTTTCCTACTAAGATTTTTGGCCGCTACAGCGCAAGGCAAATCAACTGTATTTAATTTACATTGTATCAGTAGCCCCGAAATCTAAGATCGCAGTTCGCGTAAGCGAAAACGTACCTTAAAGGTACGGTTTCCAAGGCGCGACCGGTCGCCGAGACCGGTCTCCGCGACCGTCGCCATCCCACTGATTACATGTACATAATTCCTATAGACTGGTTTCCTACGCGCGATCGCGAAACCGAAGCGACCGAAATTCGACGTTGCGACCGGCGACCGCACCGGTCCGAGAGCATAGTGGCGAAATTAGATTTTGAAGAGGAAAAACTTATAGAAATAGTTAAAAAGAATACAGAACTATTAGGTAGATCTTTCTCGTGAAAAATATAAAGATATTGTTCATAAAGACAATATTTGGGTGGATATCGCAAACACCGTTGGAAAATCTGGTAGGTATATATATTTTCTATGTATAATCTATTAGCATTAATTATATATTATTATAATATATAATCAATGCTAGTAGGTATACCTATTATAAATTATTATTATTATTATTATTAATTGATTATTCAACTATAAATATTTGTAAATATAAACTTCTATAGAATAGATAAAAATGAAAAAAGTGGATATGTATAATAATATATTGATTTTTTTTTTTTAATTAATTTCACATAGGTAATATTATATTTAGGTGGATATACGTATATTTTTATTTTTTTCACAATTCATATACCTATCTATAATAATAGTAAATATGCATCTATGTTATGCTCATGTCTTTATGGACATGAGCATGGAGATAACGAATGTTTATTATTTATTTATATTTATTATTGTTATTATCGGCATCCAGACGAAATCGCAATAACTTTATTATCATTATTTATTTATTTATTTATTTTTGTCTGTTTAAATAATGTCATACATATAATATGCCGCTCGCCACGCCGCGCTCCACAGTGTCATACGCAACGAGATAATACGTAGGTTCAAGTAGCTGTAACTTTTGAACTACAAGTGTCCACGGATTTTTGGTTACAGATTTGAAATAATAATTTGAAAAACACTATAAAACTGCTATAAAAATATACTATATATATAAGTACTATAAAAATATAAAGTGAATTGCCAAAACAGATATTTACTTTTATGTATAATTCGTTCAAATTTATTTAAATTTAAAATAACAAAAAAAAATAAGAAACGATGAAATTGATAGTACGAGTATATAACCAAAAATACCAAATAATTTATCTCGTGCTCGCTTTCTGAACCAATATGTATTGCAGCTAGGTACACATTTTCAATGCAAATCTCGCAAAATAAAAAAGTATGACAGATGAACAATATATTATCTAAGACCCTACGTAACCGTTTCACCTAACCTATAAATCGTGATTTATAATTCAATTTAGTATAGTTTTTTTAACAACTCATAAAATTTATAAAAAGGCACATATAAGGTTACGTAAGGCACTAGATAATGGTTATTCTTTATAAAATGTATTTTCGTTTCATCTTTCTACGATATTCTTAAGTTTCGATAAAAATAAGGAATGCTAAAGTACCTACCTAATATTTTCAATGATACCTATATAATTTGTAACTTTATATCAAGTATTAAGTAGGTGCCTATGTAAAAAAAAACAATAAAAAATTATAGTGACATGATGGTACCACATAACTTACTTTTAAAACATACTTGACATTTTTGAATTGTTAAATTAAAAATGTCTTTAAAATTGTCTGTACCTATAGAATCTCTTAAATCTACTATTTAAGGCTGGTCGCCTTGTCCTCCACATTTCCACTAAACTCGATCACCTACAACCTCTACAATATACATTCATCTCATATCACTCTCTATATTACATCCCTTATCTCGAAAATATCGATAAAAATACAAATTTGAAATGAACTTTTTTCGACCTACTAAAGAGGGCCGGTTAAATTGTTTGCTGCACTTGACTTCTAACTGCGCGCACTTCTGTATACTACCCCCTTACATACTAATTTCTTATTTTGTCTTCTATAACTCCACTCATCGACCTTTCTCATCTCTGCTATACTCATCCTCTGTTCTAAATATCTTCCTATCTAACTTGGCCAACATTTTAATTCATAGATCATTGCAGGCCTCACCACTGCCTTATAAAATTTACCTTTTAATCTAATTGGGATATCCTTTTGTCACACAAAATACCTGACGATTCTCTCCACTTCATTCATCCACAATTTATGCCATGTTTCACATATTCCTTGAAACTACAATCCTTCTGTAGAATGGATCCTATAAATATTTGAACATCTCTACCTCACCCACTTTATCCCCACGCAACTTTCCTTCGCCTTTACTTATTCGATTTTTCTAAAACCATGCTCTATATATTTTGTATAATTCCTAAAATAATAAAAAAATTTATAAATAATAAACACGACATTTTGTATAAATGCATTTTGCACTATCCCGTTTTACGTCATACCTAATAAAAATAGACAAAATATAACCATTAAGAATAATTTTATGTAGGTACCTAATCACTTTAATTGTTATTTTATTATTGTTGTGATATTTATATCTAGTATGTATCTTCCATTCACTTAGCGGACCAAGTTTTTTTTTCAAACCCTTCAAACTAACGAACCATTTTAAAAATGTTGGATATTATTTTATTAGCGAGTTATAATTTATATACCTGTATAGCAAACGCCTCAACTTTTAATATTTTAAAAAGTATCCAAAAATGGAAAAGATTTCACGATTTGTTGGAACTCAATTTATTTTATATGCATTTTTCTTTTAAAGAATGGCCTACTTTTTTAAAATATCCATGTAAAATAAACCAAGTTCCAACGAATTGTGAAATCCTTCCAATTCCAAAAATCAACAAAAATCTTAACTACATAGGTATTGCGGATTACTTTTTGAAGTGTTAAAAAAAGTTGGGCCATTGGTGACGAACTTTAAATTTTAAAAGAAATAGGTATGTCCGTTATAGCGTGAAGCTAGCGGTGCATGTTCAAATTTGGGGACATATTAGTTGCCTCCATAAATTCGTACAACAAAAGAAAATCGACATTCTTCTTATCAATGAGACCCATCTCACCTGCAATGAGCGCACACTCAAAATTCCAAATTACTTCTCGTACAGTAGATACAAATCATCCTCAAGCTCCTGGTCATTCAGCGGGAGGTGGTACTGCCACGTTCGTACACAAAATGCACATTCATACTCCCGTTGCGATTCAAACGGTTTCTGTTGAAAATACCACTGCGCAATTTATTATATTAATTAATATATACATATTATATGTATGGAAAAATTCTCACAAGGTTGTATCATGTAAACGAATTGAGGCCCCAAAATATCTGTCACGCCGAGGCCCAAAAATCTTAGTTGCGGCACTACACATAGCCCCTGACTTTGACACCTGAAGTGTTCAAATGGTGTCAAATATGTACTGTTTAAGGTTCAAACTTCAAATGAAAAAATGTATATAAAAAAAAAAAGCATAATTTCTAACATGAAATGTTTTTTTTCCTCGTAAATTTTGCAACACTTCTTAATTCCAGTGACTGGATTCCAACCACCGATTTTTGGATTGCTCATAACTTAAGGGGAAGTGGACCAAGCGCCTCGCGGTTTTGGCTGCCCCTTATTTTAATTAAAGCCTTTATCCATAGGTGTTCATTGGGGGGGAGGGACATGGCTCCCTCTAGAGAATACCCAAAAAAGTGACTTTTAGTATTATACATAGGTATATAACAAACTTTAACATCAGTCTGAGTCCAATCTAACTGTTATTGAATTTGCAGTGGCGATTCAAAAATTTCCCCTCCTTCGCAGTGCCTATTATTCAATTATTGTATGTATTATTATACTATTCCACAGACATTTATGTATATACTCAATTCGACGCTTTCAGTTAGGAAATAGACCTAGCTTTTCGAAGTTTAAACTACCCCCTCTCATTTACTTAATTCCCATATCTATGGGTGTCCATTAGGGAGATCAGGGGAGGGACATGTCTCTCATGGAGAATAACTTTATAACATGGCACTATTTTACAACATTTAGTTTCACATCACATTTCAACACTTTTCGAACACCAACAGTATATATCTTAGTTTCACAATTTGTTAAAAATAAATTAATGACACTAAAACACCAATTTAACACTACTCGGGTCCCAGTATAGTACAGGGTACGGTCCAAACACAAGATGTTACGTATGTTCTACACATGGTTCAAAGCACCCCACCATACCAATGAATGTTAAATATTTAATTAATTCACTTTTCACAATATTTACTTATATTAATCATATACTACACAAAATTACGAACACATTAATGAAAACTGCATGTTGTTATTCGTTAGTTATTAGTTGTGTAATTTAAAAGTACGAAAATAGAAACTTTATTATTTATCTGCATAAATAAGTATATATTAATAGGTCGAAACATATAATATTACCTATTGGTTATAGGAAAACTTTAATAATTTAACATGATTAATAAGATGTTTAATTGAATAACATGTTTCTGTTTTTATTAATAAAATTGATTTGTTCAGTCACTCTGAAGTTTTACAGTACTAGCACCGTACCCCTGAATTGAAAAATATACATAAAATAACTATGCTCAATTTATGTACAATGTACATAAATATAGTAGGTACTTATAGAAAATTAATTCAATTATACATAATATTTGAAATAGGACATTTTCTTCATAATAATATGATTAAAATTAAAACATAAAATTTCCAAATGATTTATACATTTTCAATTCTACATTTCATTTATGAAAAAATCTTTAAATATTGGAATTATTAACTGTGTATTTATTTAAAAAATATTTTAAATGATAATAAGATAAATTCTATGTTATTAAGCAATTATTAATATTTTTATACAAATTTCTTAATATATTAATATAAATGAAAACTACTTAATAACTACAATTAATTAGTTGTAATATCTAATCACTTATAATATAAATAAAACTATTAACTATACTAGTACAGTTAAGGGCGTAATATTGTACTCAATATTATAGTGTACATATATATAAATACATACTTTAAGTGAACATTATGTATGAAGAGCACATAAGTTTTGTTTCCAAACATTACAACAATTTCTGTGAAGGTAATAATCGTATTGCCAATGTACACATAAAAAACTTATAATGTTTGCTGTATGTATAAAAAAAATGATAAAATGTAAAAAAAACCACAAGTTCTTGTAAATAGTAAAGCAATGTCAAATAGAATGTTAATCTGGCACAAAATAAATTTATTTTATAATTGTGGTGATGTTTTTTTCACAACATCGGGAAGAGATTTTTCTTCACGAGGTTTCGCTCCTCCAAATATACTTGAATGCTGAGTAGTAGCAGCCATTTGGTTCAGTGGTTCTTTTATTGTTCTTGGTTTTAATTGTAATTTCGGCCTTCCCGGATCAGCTAAAATAACATTTATATAATTAAAGTAAATAATAAATATATATTACTAGGGTAAATTTAAATATATAAATATAATAATAGTATTCAAAATAGGTAGTACAATATTAAATCTTATCAAGTAACGATAATAATAATAATAAGTTAAATTGGTAATTGTCATTTGTTTATGATGGTTCCAGAATAAGTAATAGTTAGTTGAATATCCGCTTTAATATCTGTACATTCTTGTGAACATATTTTTTTTCAATATGAATAATCCAGAACAAATGTATACACAATTATTTTTAGAATACTTTTTTATTTATATAAATTATTTATACTAAAGTTAATTAAATTTAAAACATGATTTGTTTCAAAAAAGTATTGTAAAACTTGTCAACATGTTAAAATTTTTTGTATTTTTTTCATGTAACCTTATTTAAAATTTGATATATAATATAAGTATACTAGAAGAAAAATTGTTTATATATTTATATTATACAAATATTTTAATATTATATATGGACGGAGTTTTTACATAGTGTACCAAAAATTGTAGCGTAAAAGCACACAACGTGAGAGTTAAGATAATTTACCAGATTATAATATTATGAAAAACTAGACTCATTCCAAAATATCTAATTTCAGGTGGGATGGCAACATATAGTGCAAAATGATGGAAGTGGGTGTTTTGATAGCGCCTAGCATTTCCATAACTGACGAACGTGCAATTTTATGACTAACACAGTAATGAATAATACCTCCTGTCATCAATGGTAAACAATTTGACCTAGTATGGTCTGTTATAACAATAATAATGTTGATATGTAGTATTGTCTTAATATAGTTATGTAGTAATTTTATACCTATTTGTTTATATAGTTATAAATAAATAATAAGTTGAACTTAAATAGCAAAAAATAAACCACTAGTACACCATTTATCTAATCTAGTGGATCTTAGTCATAAAAGTATATAGAAAAAGATGACCTTTTTTTTTTTAAGCTTATTTACGTTTTTAAGGAAGTATTTTGTTGTAAAAGTATAGTATAGGTTCGTCAAAAAAAGTTAATGACCTTTTTTTGCTTATTTAATTTTAAAGCTTGGTTTGTGCTCAGGTACTGTGCTCTTTAACTTCATAGTTCGGTCAGACACCTAAATTTTGAGCTCAACTCACCTCTACTACATACATTATATTATTATATTATATATATATATATATATATATATATATACACATAAATGTGATGTAATACTAACTAGGTGGTGGGGGTAAGCTTTCAAAATCTGGTCTACGATCACCACGACTTCCTCCTGGAAATTGTGGGACATTGGGTCTACTGAATTCTCGTGAACCACTATCTGGATATCTGTTCATACCACCACCTCGGTTGCCTCCTTGTTGATCCATGAAATTACTTCGTCCTCCCATTCCTCCACCGCCCATTCCACCACCATTTTGATTCCGGAAATTACCACCAGAAAACCCTAAAAAAAAAAACATATATATATATTTTATAATTAATTTTACAAAATCTATTAATACCTAATGATAGGTACATAATAATATATAATTCTCATAACTTTACTCAACATATGAATTCAGTTTGTGAGTAGCATTGAACCACAAAATTAATACATTTTTAATCTTTAGGTAATAATATATTTCTCATACATTTTCCTCAGCAAATTAATTCAGTTTGTGAACAGCATTAAATATTAATCATAGAAATATTAAACCTTAGGGCTTATACTATGAAAATACCTAATTCTCGTAAAATTTGTTTAACAAATTAATTTAATTCATACAATAGAATATTATTATAACAGGGATCCACGATAGCATATCCACAGGAGAAATCCCCCCCCCCCAAAAAAAAAGTCAGAAGTTTTTATACAATATATTTATACCATAAGTTCCCCCAAAAATTGACCTTATTTAAATCAATTTTTGAAACTAATTAAACTCCCCTCCCTCCAAAAAAAAATCTCGAATATTAGTTTATGCAGTATATTTCTCATATATTTTCTTCGGCAAATATCTTCAGTTTGTGAACAGCATTGAGAATTAATCATAGAAATATTAAATCCAAATACTTTAATACAAAATTCTCATATTATCTCCTCAGCACATATCTTCAGTTTGTGAACAGCATAGAGTATTAATCATAGAACTATTAGACCACAATAATAAAAAATTCTCCGCAAAAATTTTCAGTTTGTGGACAACATTGAATATTAATCATAATTTATATAAATTCATAAATTATACAAATATTCATTTTTACTGAATTAGCATTAAATATTCATTTTTGTAGAATATTTCTCATATATTTTCCTCTGCAAATGAATTCAGTTTGTGAACAGCATTGAGTATTAATCATAGAAATATTCAAGTAATATGAGATAAAAATACTTTAATAATACAAAATTCTCATATTATCTCCTCAGCACATATCTTCAGTTTGTGAACAGCATAGAGTATTAATTATAGAAATATTAGACCCAAATAATACAAAATTTTCATATTATCTCCTTAGAAAATATCTTCAGTTTGTGAATAGTATAGAATAATAATTAAGGAAATATTATATTTTATTATTTTATATTTTAATAATATTTAATTTTTTTTGTTTTATAAATATCTGCAATTAGCTGAATATGTTTTTGTACTTAAAATATTTATTTTATAATATACTTAAATATCTAGATAAATAATGAAACATATCAGTAACTAACCGGGATTTTGGGTAAAATCGTCATTCCGATTCCGCATTCCAGGATTACTATTAAAACCTCCTGGTGCACCTCCTAGAAAAATAAATACACAAATTATTTGATATCAATAACACAATTTAAATATTAAATTTAGAATATTTTTATTAGCACAATATACATGATTCACATTAAGACAGGGCCTCGTTTTCATTATTAGCAATCAGATTCTCGCTAAGTAGTATGTTGTTTTGTAAAAAGTAACATAGATACTAACAAGTGTATGTATAAAAAGTAGTATCTGTGATTCATTTATTTAATTGAATGTATAAAAATTATTAAAATATATTAGCGATGAACCACTCTCATTTGTAATTGACATGACAATATTATCATGTCTATATCAACATGAACTAAGTGTATGTTTAAAGTAAAAGTGGAAACACATTTGATTTTTTTTTTTTGTCAAGGATTTTTGTTTTTAAAACAAGTATTTTAATTTTTGATTTTAATTGTAAAAACAAATAAGTTCTGGTTTTAATTTGGATTAAATATTTTCTGGTTTTTTTTTTTTTTTTAATAATATAGGTTTCAACCCCTGGTTAAAGATATTTGACACTAAATAATTGTTTGAATCTTTTGATATACTTATGTATGTACCACTACACATGTCAAATTTCTAACAAATTAATGATATAGCACGACTTTTTTTTTATCTAATTTTTATATAGCTATAAATTATACATACATTTTATTCTTAGTCACCTAATAGGTATAGAAACATATTTAAATAATTTTTTGGCAACTTTAAAAATTAAAAATGACATGTATATTGATCATATAAATCACCTCTACCACCTCGGTTTTGTCTATCGAATCCTGATCTTTCATTTCGTTTTCCAGACGCAACATCAATTTTGATTTTTTGTCCTTCAATAAAAACTTCCATTTGAAGTGCTTCAGTGAGATGTTCTAGAGTAACAAATTCAACATAACCAAATCCTTTGAACATATCGGTTTCTTTATCATGTACTAATCGTACACTTCTAATTTGTAACTAAAAATAAAAACAATTAGGTAAATAACAAATAATACATATGTGGAAATGACAATAAAAAAAATAGAGATATGATAACATTCATTTCAATATTGCTAATTCTATGCAGTATTCTTTGTGCCTATTCTGATTGGTCGATATATTCCTTCCAAAATGTAATATTTATAACACAAAAAAATTATCAACTTATTGTTTGTAGGTATTGTAATATTGAGTTACAATCATAAAAAAGTCAGTAAATAAGGGATTTATATTACTTCGGCACTTCTTTTGTCAGACTGAATACTGGGTCGTTTTATTAAATTATGATATATCATTTCGATAACACAATATTAAATGAAATTTAATATAGTATTATTTTTTGATTTATTACAAGTTTTTGTTATTTTCCTTTATGTTTAAATAATAACTACTAAGAAAATTGAAAATTAACCTTTTTAAAATACCAACTATAATAAATTTAAAGATAAAATTTTGTAGGTGCCTATTGAAATTATATTTACCTAAAAATTCTTACACGACTCTTACCTAAAAACGTGTATACATACATATAAAAGTTTATGTTATTTTCCAGTTTATAACAATTTTTCCTTAAGATTGGTAGTTTTTCATCACGCTTTTAAGAAAATAAAAAAAAATAAAAAATTTTTGTGTAATATATCTGTGAGTACCTAATCACAAATTAAATTACTTACTAAAATGTAAAATATAAATAATAATTGAAAATATAGTATATATAATGACATTGTTCTGTGTTATACCTAGATAACACAATAATGATAAAACGCTGTGCTGTGTAACAGAAAATGTGCATCGCTAAAAAGTCATCATACCTATGTTTTTTTTTTCATCATGAGAACAGTCTCCTTCCTGAATATAGTATAAAATGATACTATATTTTGAAAAGAAAATTACAAGTATAATTTGAAAGCATGTTTTAATTTGTGTAAGTACTTTGATTAAAGGTGTATATAAGAGGAAAAAAATAATATCAAGGGTATTGTAATTTAGATTATTATAAATTCAAAATTTAAACAAAATATCTAGGTTGCCACGAAAAAATCCCCAATGTGTCAAATTTATGATTTTGAGATTTCGGTATCACTAAATTCAGAAAAAAATAAGCTATAATATGATAAAACCTCCTATGTACTATCATTGTTGTACAATGAAAAACATTTTATGAATTAGCCACTATGTAATACCTCCGATGTGATTAGATACGGGTAAACATTTCATCGGAAGTATTAAAATGCAATGGTATGATAGAAACCTCTTATGTGGTGAAATAATTATAAATTACTTATATTTTATTCTATATTTTTTTTTTAATATAAAAGGTTATATATTTCTACAAAATATAAATTTATTTCTGTTGTTTTTTTTTTAAATGTTATTTGTCTCCTGAAAAATTGTATTTCAACACTTTGGAGGTGTTTTTCGTGGCAACGACATTACAATAGATGAGAAAATGTAATTTATTTGTATTAAAATAAGTTATTTAAATAAAATTATTTTTTTAAATATCATTTGTTTAAACTTAAAATTAATTAGGTATTATAAGAATTGTTACTGATTGTAATAAAAACTATTTATAGTTGTGGTCTGGAAAAGTAGCACATGAGCTCAAACACTTGCGCACCATACCTCAATCAATACTCTCAAACTGATACTATACATACTCATGTTACGTTTTAGCTCGTATTTTAGTTATTATAAAACATACACAAGTATTTTTAATTACTATATATAGGTATAGGTTCTTAGAAATAATAAATACCTGACTTTGAAGAAAAAGATTTTCAACATCCCCTTGAGTAATACCTTGTGGTAGATTTCCAAGGTAGGCTACATATGGTGGACTATTTGGTAATGGTTTAATAAAATTTCTATAAAAAAAAAATATATATATATATAAAAACAGGTAAGTAGAAATAAATCAATATTTAATATTAAAAATACAAATATACGGGTTTTATTTTTATTTTTAAACTATTTGGTACTAGGTACTTAATACTAACAGTAGGCGTGTTTTCACCATTAACTAAATGTAATTTGGTTACTGAATTTTATAAACAATCAGTTTTGGTTATAATAATTTATAACCGATCAAACTGAATGGTTATAGATAAGACAAAATAGCATAACCTTGTCAATCGTGAAAACAAGCCTAGTATTGAAATATACCAACCAAACTCAACACTTTACATTGATAGGGCTATTAATTTTTACAAATAAATAATAAAGTCATTTTGTACTCATGCAGTTACATAAAGATATGATTATTCCAATCCAAAAGAAAACTAGGTAGATACCTATTTATGTTATAAGTAATACCTACATTTTACATGTGATAAATAAAATGTACATAGGTAACATGTTTTTTCTTTTAAATATAAATACATAAGTCATATCAATTTATTTTAAGCAACTTTTTAATTAAATGTTAATAGACATTTGTGTAAAATTTTGATATCTGATATTTTAATCATCACTAGGGAATGGATTTATATGTAAAAACATATATTTATTAGAAGCTATTTGAAATCTGATAAGAAATGTGCACGATTTATACCATTCTTATTAAAAGAACACTAATTTTATTTTCCATATTTTGAACTTTTTTTTGAATATTTGTCATTTTTTAGTACATATTTTTATTTTTAACACTTAGGTAAGTACTTTTGTTATTAATTTATAGTGTCACATGTTTTTGAATAGGTACCTAATAAATATTTTAAAATCATAAAATATAACATACTTATTTTCAGTGTATAATAATAATAAAGTAGACTTTATCCAACAAGAAATGTGCACGATTTATAAAATTTTTATTAAATAGGTACCTAACATTAATTTTATTTTAACTTTTTTTTGTATATTAAAAATTTTAAATGCATATTTTGAGGGTTTTTTGTGCATACAAATCTGTTTCTTAATCATCACTCATACTAAGTACGTAATTATGCCAGGTAGTAGGTACCTTCCTTCCATTGATTATATAAAATCAATGTTACTATACCTACCTATTAATTTACCTAATCATTATCGTAAAAGTGTATTGTGTTACCTAGTTATTTAAAATTTTACTTTTGTGTACTGATAACATAAATTCCCAATATGACAAATTTTAGCAATGGCATAATATTGAATTAGAATTATTTAAGATTTTTACCTAGGTAGGTACATTAATTCCTTCTATGAATTAACAACAACAAAAAAAAAAAACAATAAAACACAAAATATATAATCTTGAAATTTCGGTCTACCTATTTTCAATTATAATAATTTATATTTAGATACCTAAGTCTATTTTAGTTTTTTAATGCACTCAATAATCATTTACAATTTTACCATATTTCCATGTACCTAATGTATATAATTTGTAATCGAAATTTTAAATTACAAGTAAAATCGTCTTTGGACATGTTCATGTTGCCAGTATAATCCAATTTCTGTAGATACATGCTATTATGAGTTAAATTTTATTTAGCATTAGTGGAAATACCAACTACCAATTGGCAATATTTGGACATCATTGTCGTTTAGGCACTAAACCAATGCACAGGCCACAAGCCGATCGTTCAAACCCGAATTGAATTCATAAAATCTAAACATTCTCAAAACCGTTATATAAGGATAGCGACGTCTCTTACTCGGATCGATAACCAACGCTAATATTTCGGTGGACATTGGTCGACGCGTTGTTCGATAAGTTCGACTTGAACGAGAGAATTGTCGATCTCGTGAAAATCATAAATACTAAATATTATGAACACTGTTCAAGCAACCTTTTAACGAATACCACCAACAAACTACCACAAATTTACCTGCTGTCAAAGTCATTGAAACCACTTCTGCCGGCCATGGTCGGTTGAACGTCGAACGGGAATTACGTTGAATACGAATATAAAAGCCAACCGACGACGCGATTGATATGATAAACAGACTTTGACGGTACGGAAAAATTGTTTTCTGGAAACGAACTAAGTTTAATTGTCACGACTCGTCGGCCTGTAACAAAACACACACACGGGCTAAACGTATGCGAGAAAAAACATGAGGTTAACCATGGAGTGGCCAGTCGCCAGTGTGCATCCCATGGATGAAACAGTTATGATAACAATAATCACGTGATGGCGGCACACATTGTGATAATGACCGAGCGGGAAAGTTGGGTTTCCGAGAATTCGACAACGCCCATTATAGATTCTGTTCGAGTTCTAACAAAACCACAGAATTGCCTTGTTAAAATTAGTGATTGTAACCTCTTATAAAATTAATAACTGTTATACACTGACACACTGTTACTGTTGTGAAAAAAATAACAGTAACCTATTGTTATTTTTATTAAATGCATACTTATCTCCTATAGTAAAACCATATGGTAAAACTAATATTAAAAATAACAATAACAATATAGTTGCATAGTTCAATAGTTCTTTAACGACTCGTGTGGTTCATCGACAACAGTAGTACTACCCAGAGCGTATTTTAACATAAAAAGTAGGAGGCAATGTAGGAATTTAGAAATGTTTGGTGTATAAAATATGAGGTAGGAGGATGTTAACGAAGGGCAAGGAAGTGATGAAGAAATAGAAAGAATATTTTAAGAGATTATTAAATGAAGAATTACCGAGAGAAACAATTGATCGAGTTGAGTGGAATTTGGGTTTAGTGAATTGAATAATGGAAGAGTAAATGTGAAGCGCTGTTAGAAAAATTAAAATTAAAGCAGCGGAACTGGATATGTATATTATAGTATATTTATACTTACATTTAAGGGTAAAGGAGATGTACTGGAATGTAGACATAAAGGTATAAACTTATGAGTTATGAGCCATAGTATAAAGATTTAGGAAAAAATAATAGATAAAAGATAAGAAGTGAGATAATTTTTACTAGAAATCAATTTGGGTGTATGCCTGAGAGGTCAACAATAGAGTCAATATTTTGTATAAGACAAATTCTAGAGAAGGAAGTACAGTAAAAATAAAAGGAAATTGTGTATAATATTTATTGATCCATAGAAGGCTTATGGTAGGGTTCCTAGAGAGATCTTTAAATGGATATTAATGAAGAAAGGATTACCAAATGTGTATGTGAACGTAATTGATGACATGTATGAAGAGGTGAGTACAAGAGTGAGTACTCTGTGTGGAGAAACTGAGGATTTTAGTCAATGGGAATGCATCAGGGTTCGTCTTTGAGTCCTTACTATTTTCTCTGGTAATGGATGAAATAACAAAGGATATACTTACGGGACGAGGTACCATATGGTGCATGCTATTTACGGATGATATAATAGTCATAAGGAAGTGAATTCAATGGAATTGTAGACTTGAAGGGTGGAGGGAAATTCTTGAAAGTAAAGGACTAATGGTAAAATAGAATATATAGGGCATAATTTTGGCGTAAGAAAACACAGAGGGAATTGGGAAAGGCAAGAAATAAATTTGAGAGGGGATGTAGTAGGAGAGATTGAGAACAAGGTCAGCGATAAGAAATATTTAGGAGGGGGGTAACTCCAAATTACGTCTTTAAAATGTAAATAAGCAAAAAAAAAATTTTCGAATTTTTCTACTTTTGTCGCTTAATCCTGAAATTTATTATTTAAATCCAGCCCTGGTTAAGAGGTTCAAATATTTAGGGTCTGTTGTACAGAATGATGGAGAAAAATAGAATATGAAACACGTAATTAAGTAGTTATGGATGGATGAAATGGAGAGATGCGCAGGTGTTTTGTAAAAAGAATCTCTATTAGGTTAATAGATAAATTTTATAAGACAGTTGTGAAATGTGCAATGATGTATGGAACAACCGAACAGAATGTTGGGTAAAATACTCGCCGAGGTTAGCAAAAATATAATATAATAGATATGAATATATCTATTTGTTTCTCATGATTGATAGCTGCTAACGTTAAATACTTTAATAAACGAAAATATTGTTTTTTTTTTGTGTTAAAAACTAAACTAGTTCATTTTTAGTATAAAACAGGATCAGGAACGGGACTTACGTTTCTTTTTAACAAGATGAACGTGAACTAATTACTTTATAAAAGGAATTTTCTAAGTACTGCAATAGTAATCATTTATTATTAACAAGTTTGTGTAGTTGGGTCATAAGTTCACATCATTACATATTATATATTATAATTAGATGTACAAAGATAGTGTTTATACATTGACAAAATAAAAATACTTAAAAATACAAAAAAAATCTAAAATATCTAAAAAGTCAGTTAGTGGGGTGGAAGCACTTCGTTCGTCGGATAGGATACTGCGGGTGGTGAATGTATTGTGTTTTATGTTTTATGTTTGAAAGTAATGGTAAGTCTTTTTTTTTATTGAGCTTAAAATGGCCATTTTTTCACTCGAATACCATTCAATACTAAAACTTTCAAAAATAAAAAATTTGGTTTGATAAGTAGGTAGATTTATATAATACGAACTATCTACTCTTATATTTTAATGTAAAATTAAATTTTTTGGTTTCAGCTGATTATTAGAGAAAATGTTTACTATAAATGAGAATATGGGAAACTTAAGATTTGTCAGAGACACTGTGGCGATCAATTTCACTAGTGGTTGCCTATTCATCCCCTTAAAATAATTTGATAAGTGATAACAAAAGTGAAAATAGCGGTGGCATATTTAAATTGTAATGGACTA
>JAIPRL010000167.1:0-51457 GCA_025469235.1 Pemphigus obesinymphae
AATAAAAATTATAATAATATATATATATATAATATATATATATAATTATATATATATATAATTATATATATATATATACGAGTATATGTAAACATGAATTTATGAAAAAAAAATAGAATTTATTATTTATAAATTGTTTTTAGGAATTTCCTGTTTAATCGTCTGGCTATATTAAAATACAAAATATATTATTTTTGTTAGGAGCAATTGTTTAACTGCAATAAAGCTATACATAACAATTAAACAAAAATAAGTTTGATAGCAATAAATTGTTACGTTCAAATTTTTGTTTTCGGAGTTTTAATTATAGAATATTTTTTGTTTATATTAGATTTTTGGCCGTTTAAAAAAAAATAAGAAACAAAATATCAATTATTAAAAAAGTTAATATATGTAGGTATACATAGTATAATAATTTACTCATATTTACAAAAAAATTTATTTAACTATATTTATAAGTGGCACCTGCCACGAGAGCATTTGTCAGGGGCGCAGTAATACCAAAGACGAAATTTCAATAATTTTGAGGAAAATGAATGACTTTTTATTTAATTTTTTTTTTGTGCTTATTTGCTGTTTTCAAAGCGATTCATCAATTTTTTTCCAGAGGTGCTGATGGACCTTGCTACAGTCCTGACACGTGCACTGTTATAGACGTATTTAGACATTTAGCGTCATTTAGGGGTTAATATAGTTTGACGCCATTTGAAAAATACAGATTAGTTTTTATTTTTACTCATAACTGCATGAAATGTCGTCAAACGTTTTCAGTAAACTCTTAATTTTAGCCTACTCTGTTCCCCTAAATACTTCATTGTTCATAATATCAGGATAAAATAATACCTAAATCACGGTATACCATAATACTGTTTTTATGTAATACATGTAAAAATCTTATATGTTGACTGCTGATGACCGTAAAATAACAGATAACTTGAAATTAAAATTTAGCAAAACATTTTTTATCACAAGTTGCGGTCTACTTTATTAACCTAAAAAGCATATGATATTAGTAATCGTATAAGGTTACAATAAAATTCGGTACCATTATTGCTTTCTACTACTAGTATACTGTAAATAATATTTTAATAATATAGTAGAAAATCAAATGAAATAACTATTAATATACCCACTGGTATTTTAAAAAATGTAATCAATGCAGTGATGATACGAATAAGTATCATTGACTAGAAATATCGATATTTCTTCAAAACAACTGCAGTGTTTTCAGTCTAATCATAAATTAATAATATGTATTATAATATCAATGCATTTATGTACACAATTGTATAAGGAGGTAAAAGTATAGACAATTTATCAGCGGAATAGGTTTTTTTCTATTCTGATTTACTACACATATATACCAATTATTTATATATATATATATATATTTTATAACATTTTATATATTATCTTTAGACGGAAATTAGAAGAACTATTCTAACTAGTACTAAGCCAGAGGCCAAACAATAATTTCCTTTAATATCTGCGCTTAAGAGGACGTCGCACGGTAAAAACATGTTTACACAAAATAATGAAATGGCATTTTAAAATAATTTTAGAGCTAAAACCTTATTATAAAATTGATAGAAAACAACGTTTTGGAGATAACCTTTATCGGTGTTTATTCAAATAACATGTTTATAAAAGTTAAAATGTCTTAAAAATAGTAGAAAAAAATAGGTTTTTGTACCTTTGATAATTGAACTTAATATTTAGAAAATTGTAAAACCAAAATATTATTATCTCTGAAATATTGTCATCTATAAATTTTATAATAGGTATTATAACTTTATAATTACCTTAAAGTTCCATTTTATTGGTTTTGAGTAAACGTATTTTTAAACAGAATCGTAATTACACCACAACAAAAATAGTACTGACGCAGGACTATTTTTTAATTACTTTTGAATTATATTAAAATATTTTTTTGTTGTTAGATTTTTATTTTTCTTAAAATATCTAAAAATTTGCTTAAACAGAACCCCTTAAAAAATGGGGTGTCCGATGTTCTCTTAAAGTATAAATTAATGAAAAAATAAATAAATAAAAACTTTTTCCTTTATTTTTGTTTGAAAATTTTCAAACGAAGTTTTCGCATTGAATAAAGATTATAATACGTTTTAAAGCACTAAGCTTATGAATAATCGTTAATATTTTACCTTCGTCTTGCGGATGGCCGAGGGCGGTTAAATGGTTAATTAATGTTTTGATTTTAATAGGGTTATATAATTTAAGTAAGAGTGCTTGGAATAATGTAACTATTCAATCGTATAATATCAATAGAAACTGCTTATTGTTATATGTATTGTTATATTTTCACTCTCTTTAAAAGCTACCCACAATATTATGATATATTGTCAAATTTTTGATTTTACTTTACAATACGAAAATATTATTTTTAAATAATTGATTCGAAATATGAAATTGTACATTATATTAACACATTCAATGTATTCATACACTGGTTATATTATTTAAGGTGAAATATAAGTTCTATCGTGATTAAGATTGATTACGAAAATTATGATATTACCTATATCAAAAATAATTAATAAACAATCTGAACATTTTTATTTATCGATAATGTTTTAAATTATATTATAAAAAGGAACACTGTAAGTGCTCTATAGTTTAATTTTAATTTATATTATCCGGAATTTAAAACTTAAATTAAACGTACAACAATACGCAGTATAATACAGCCAAAGTGGTTAATAATAATAATTTTTCAAAATATTCTCTGATATCAACAAATTGAATTTTAACGTTTTTCTGAAATTTGACTAAAATTGCAGTAGGTACCTACATTTGAATATTTATAGAATATCTTTACAACCGTATATTTATTTTTAAATACATTATGAAAAATATAATCGAATACTTGAACTATATGAGTATACCGTTACTTCTTCTTACCGGGTACTAGAGCATAAAATATTTAATTTCTCTGCAATACATCGTACACGAAACAAAGGCATTTAACATTTTATCGTAATCTAGTCCATAAGGTAAGCGTACAGTTGGTGTATGTTACATTAATGCAATATACAAATTTTAAAAATAAATATGTTTATATATATATTAAAACATATTATTAATAATTTAATCTTATAGTTGTCTGTATGTGTCAAGAGACCTGTGTGATAAATAGATATATAGACAGAGAAAAAAGTACACCATTGTCTCCTCGTGACAAGATACATTCTGTTTTTAAGGCGTTCTGTATCAAAATATTTTTAGAATATTTGAAGAAAATTTTAAAAATCTGTGTGACTGTTAAAACTAGTTTGTAAACTAATCACTTTATAAAGTGATTTTAGCGTTAAAACACTAATTATGAAATCCATATAGAGAACAACATTAATATGCAGTAGTGATCTTTATTTTGGTTTTACAATTTGCAAGTTGAAAAATCCCAACGAGAATTCACTCAGAATGTTCGATATTGATATTGATGATCGATTTCATAATTGGCGTATTAACGTTAAAATCACTTTTTCTGTTTTAACAGTATTGCGTAGGTATATATATATGTTTTTACCGCTGAACATTTTCTGTGTGGCGTTCTCTTGAAATGTCGGAAATACGATACAGAATGAGTTGTGAGATTAAATATGAAGTTATATTCAAAGTAGATAGAGTATAATTAAAAAAATATATATATAACGTTACCTATATAGTTTGTAGTTGTTTAATTATATAAGATAAAAAAAAAATAATAATTATTATCGTATACTCCATTGTATTATTTTTAATCGGACAATATAGGTACACTTATATATAATGTATATTCCGCGGAAAAAAAATGTAAAATTCTTGTGGTCTTATACATTTATAAATGTAATTCATTGTAGTATACGAGGAAATTGTGTTTAACTTTTTTTTTTTTTATGTATTTAAAGTTTTACAATAATGTAGAACGTTATTTGTTTATTCTTACGAGCAAAATATAATTCACCGGCTCGTTTCAATGAGATAAACTATTATTGTTTATTTAGAAAAAGAACTATATATGATGTATATGGCTCGAGTATTTGTGTTTTTAAACCGTTTACATAATATATACCTAATTATATATAATATTATTCTAAAGTTATACGAGATATTCTGTAAAATATCTAAATATCTACGTAGATGTATAGTGTTATAATATTTTTTTTTATTTCCGTCCATGATTTATTATTGAAAATACCTCAAAACGTTTAATTCTGCATAAAAACACATTTGTTCCGACAAAGCCTTTGAGATGTTTTCGAAATTATTTTACATACACGCGTATATTTTAAATGAAATGTAGAAATAAATTTCTCAAATCATCGACAGGATAAACACTTAATTTGTCAGTGTCAAAACCAATTTATTCGAGTTTAGCGACTCGATGTTTGGCGAACTATATGTGCGAACTAGTAATGGAAATTATTCGAATACCTACCGGAAAACGAATATTCAAAATTATAATTTTCATTAAAATATTGCATTTTGGTTATGCATAATATTATTAAAATATGTCATATTTCATATATAATATAAATATAAAATACTATAGAAGTATAATAGGTACCGTTAAGTGAATAAATACAATAATCTGAAAACACATCACAAGTGGATAAATCATACTATAATATATGTGTGACTATATTCAAACTCATAACTCGTATTTAAATTATTATAACTAGCCAGAATACCAGGCTCTGTCCGTGATTTTAATTTTTGTATCCATTTTACACTACTAAATATACACGAATGACAACTACTATTGATATTATTAAATATATATTTTACGGCAACAAAAATACTTTTCGCATACTAGGAAAATACAAATACTAGTAAATATTCAAAAATTTAAATATATTACATATATAAATGAATAATTTATACCAAATAATTTTGTAGATAACGAAAGTACGATACTATTACGAAAGGTCATATTTTATCGATTAAAACAATACACATGGTCGATCGGTGGCTGAGGTAACTTTAGATTTTTACACAACAACTTAGTATTTACAAATTAAAATACATGATAATAGATACCTACTATACTAGATAGAATATTTAAAATCAATAGTTTAAAATAATAATAATTAGTATAATACCATACAGCATTAAAATATTTCACTTATTTCCTAAAATATTATCAAGAAAATTATAAAATTTTCAAAATATTTTCTGATCATTGCTAAAAAAAAAACTTTGAAAATATAGTAAAAATATTTTTTGGCCCTAAATTTCCCATTTATAAAATATTTTCAAAAAATGTTTTTTTTTTTTTAATATTTTCAATATATTATAATATTAAACTATCCAAGCCACAATTAATGTGTTTCAGATAGTTTTAAAATATTTAAATAAATTATAGTATTCTAATAACCAGAATTAATTTTCCATTTGAATTGAGTTTTGAAGTCATAATTATGTATTTTATTTCATGATCAAATATACAATAAATAAATAAAATATTTAGGTGCTTCTATCTTTAGATTATTGTCTATTCACGTCACTGATGAAAATAAGTGTAATAATATTATATACAAACGTATTATATTTTCTATAACATAGATTAAATCCATAGATATCTTCTGTATTTAAATATTGGATTATTAAATTCAATATTTAAATATAGATATTACACATAATATAAATAAAAATAAAATATATATTACACAAATATAGGCAGCAATAAGTAGATATAATATAAGAATCTGAGTGTATCGAAATATCCCTTGAATTTACAATCATGTTCATTTGTTTATTTATATTATTTTGGAAACATTTTTTTTTGGACAAGAGTAGAGTAGGAATTTAATAGTAAAGACCTCTTTTGATAGCAAATGTGTTCTAGACTTTAAAAAGAAAAATATTTTATTTTAGACTAACATCACTTATAAAAATATATAAATATTTAGAAGACAACCTCGTTGGTATTTGTCCAAAATATTAAAATTACGAAATCAGTTACAGTAATAAAAAGAGCAGTATTTTATATCATCGATAATCAGCTGAATATTTAGACCAGTGTACCTATAATCCTGATAATTGTTTTTATATAATGTTTTTTAAACACAAATATCATAAGTGCAGATTTTAAGGAAATTATGTGGCTTTAATACAGCAAAACTACCTGATCGTTTTTTAAATATACTTAACTTTTTTTTAAATTAATAGTTATAAATATTTATTTAGATTTACTTAAAAATTGTATGCATAACCCCTAAATAGCTATGTGTATACTGTATAGCCTTTTCAAAATTTAATTACATAATTTCATAACGTCATAATAAAATAATTTTTTAAGTCTATTTTTTCATAAGTTTGTGTTTGACTTTAGGTATACGATTATCTACTAGCTATTTGATAACTCTGGTAGTGGTTGCAAATATGATTATTTATAATTAAAATGTAAAAAAAAAATCAATTAATAAATAAATAAACTAAGTATAATTATTTTTTTTATCGGTACATATATAAGCATTAACTTAATTTAATTAGCATAAACCTGAAAATTGTTTAGATATCTTTTTTTTGAAAATAGGAGTGCTATTTTCACACTTACACAACAGTATAATATATATATATATATATATTTAATTATTAATAATTCGATTATAAAATGTTAATTATTTAATTTCAAAATGTCTAGTCACAAAAACTGTAGACGGTGTATATGGGAAATTAAATGATAATAATTAATTTCAAATAGTTGTAGTTGTAAAATTATATTTTTATTAGGAAAAAACTTCCGAAATAACAATATATACATATATTGGATTCAGATTAAAAACCGTTTAAAGCAAAATTTTTGAAATATATTTTAAAACAAAGATATTTGAAGTGTTTATATTTTTAATTTTATAATTTCCATCGGTAAATATAATAGTCTATAATGACAAATTACTGGTATATACGTAACCAAGAATAAATTAAATAATTTTTATAAAAAAATTATTCATATGAAAATAGGTATAGGTATTTTGTGAAACAACATTAGTTTTTCTAGTAACCCTTTAAAAAAATATATAAATTATATCATAATAAATATAAATTTTAAATTTACGAATTTTTAATTTTTTTTTTTTTTTTGTAAAGGAAAGGAAAAGTAATAGATGTAATAACGCGTATGTGTAATGCGTATAGATTTTAACAACAATTTGTCAAGTTTTTTTATATGAGTTCAGTTTTTAGCCCTATAATAATAATGATATTTCCACCTTTTTTTTAATCAAACTACTCATTTGCATATTGTAAATCCATCAGCGGTTTAATTAATAACCCATTGGCAATCTACCATAATACACAAAAAGTCAACGTGTTTGATGTAATAATGAAAATATGTTATACATAAAGCATCTTTTTTTATATTAAATTTTATATGATATTCACCACATGCATCGTTAGTAAATATTATAATACCTTCAATATAAAACAAAAAATGTTTACACTAAAAACATTTTAATAATTATTTATTATAGTTAACGATAATTGACAATATTATTACATCTATGTGATAATTTAATTAATATTAAAGGTATCTAAATTTGATAAAGTTAAATATAGCTTTAGGTTGTAAAAACACAATCTCCATTGTATACTGATGATAATTAGTTTTGAGAAAATGATACGATTATTAATTACGTTATACATGTATTTATATTGGTTACAAAATATATTTTATACACATAAAATTAATCTCTGGTTGTAAATATATTATACCAAAACGTTCCAAATTTTTCTGTGGTTAAATTGTAAACGAAATGCAGTCTTCATAATAGTCGTGCACTTAAAACCAAAATATGCTAACTCCATTTTTTTTTCATTGTTTTATATCATTAATTAAAATTTTGTTTATCTATAGCCAAAAAAATTATATATATTATGAATCATTGTTTACAGAGATTTAAAGAACCAAAAGAGACTAAATTGAATCTAAATACAAAACTGTTACACAATTACAAAAATAAAATGTGAACATCTTAAGTTCAAAGTGTTAAAGGACTCTGCTGAGCAATTAAATATTTATAAATAGCATATTTTGGTTTTGAGCTGACTTACGAAGTCTTTAGATTTAATTGTCAAATATACATTTTTTCGTGTTTAGAAATTTGTTATCCAAGTGAAAACTCGATTCGTCAGAGAATTAGTTTGCATTTATTATTCAGACGTTTTTTTGCACATTTTACTATTAAAAATATCATATTTACAGACACATATAAAAATAAAATAATGCATTTTTAAATAAAAATTTGGTTTTTGGTACATTTATTTTAGAAAATTAAAAAAACTTTATTACCCTTACGATAAATATTAATAATGAGATATTTTTGAGGTATAGATAGGTGGACGGTATTTTATATAATTTATATTGCATTATTAAATTTATAACATTATTTATAAAGAAAATTGGTTTTTGTTTCGTACCATATTCTTTTGAAATCTTGGCTACATCAATATCAGCTATCTTGTGTACAATTAGTAGAGCAGAAATTACGAATTTCACGAAGACATGACCACTAATCAACCCGGATAATGTCGTATATACAACAGTGGTGTACATTATTGTAGTGAATTCGTAGTCACTTGAGGAATTCAACACGAGCTATCGTTAATTCGTCTGTGTGACCATCACGTGCGTGTCAGAACCGTTGAAATTAATGACTACTTTTGGAACGCCGCTTGGAAATCTATTGCTTTTCTTGGCCAGTATTTATATTTTTTTCCTGCTACATTTTTCGCGATCAAATAAAAGTTGAAGAATTCTTTGCGATTTACTCCTCCCGCGGGTTGTTGTTCGGACACGACGACAGTCGCTCTGAAACATTTACCCAACTCGCAATTACATCCGGCTGTATCGTCTCTCATCCGAGACAATCAATATACTCGCTTCAGGAGATGGTGTAATGTATAATAAATTGCGAGAATCCGAGAGAGATAGAGAAAGAAAGAAAGAAAGTTTTTCATTAGTTAAAATGAACGTTCATGGCAAAACACCGTGAAAACGGGCCCTAGAGATACCGAAAATCATCGAAATATTTACGAGTATATTATAGATATGTAGTATATACATACAAACGCCAACCCGTCAACAGGTATAACAATATTATAATCATTGTTGGGTCATGGAATAGCGTGAGATATTACGCTCATTACCCTGAGGGATGTCACACCGTGTGCTGGGTGGAGATATAGTTTATAACGTGTATCATCGGTTAGGTTCGGCTCGAAGGACCAAAATGAAAACTGGCGTCGGTCCAAAGACAATACGCGCACAGAGAATAACACGAGTAACCCGTAGATAGATGTCATTTTAGTTTACACCCACACGGTAAATTATGGTTAATTAAACGACGGTAATTGTTCATTACAAAATTACGAAAACGTTTACAGACGTAGATTATAAAATAAATATCAAGATAGGGTAGTCTTAAAAATTACTTGGTCGAAAATAAAATGAAAATTCTACTTGAGCATTTAAAATATATTAAGACAATATCCAGAATATTATAATTTATTGGTTCCTAGATTATGATTAGAATTTTATTGTTGGTAAAATTTTATTTCGAATGTATAATTATTTTTATTACTTTTGACGGAAACTTGATTATTATACTGTTTTGATTTTTCGAATAGATAAAATAATAACAAAATGTTAAAATTTTTTTTTAATTAAATATATAAATATATTATTTATAAACTATAAATATTTAAAATTTTTGGTCACTATTAAGTAGTTTTTTTTATAATTCAAGTATTAAATAGAAATATGTGTTTAAATAAAAATATTTTATGATATAGGTAGCTGTTTACTAGACATTATTTTATTTTGGGACTTGTAATCCATTTTACTTCAATACCGTATAACATTTTATACTTACTATAAACTCATAAAGTTTATAAATCAAAAGTAAAAAAATATCCTTAAAATGGCATAAAAACTAACAATGAACATTTTAAAACTATTTTATGTATGATTTGAATTGAACTTGAAAATAATATGTTTATAAAAATATGGAATTTCACATTCAAACTCGTGAGTTCTATACCTACACTTACAATAAATATGCACTTACAAAATAATACACAATTCAACCAGAGAAATGTAAAATTTTATTATTTCTTTAAATATGTTCAATATGGAGGAAACTGTTAAATATCTATATAGCCTCCTCCCTCTTTGATAGTTTGACACCACTAAAAATCTCTGGGAGGGGGGTATAGTTTGGAAACGGCATTCGATATGCAAATGTTGTATCTCGGCTGGCGAACGGATGCGGAAATGACGAAATAATAATAATAATATCCGATATAAATTTAGGTACACGTTGAATTATGTCTACGGGACGTTTCCGTCGATATTCGTTAGTGGGCTTCTTGAAATAATAAATATTTTGAGTTTGAATAAAAAACACCATTACCATTTTATAAAGAAAGTGGAATTCAACTTTTAACTCTAAATTAATAGATGCACGTCGATATTTGTTATGTAGTTGTGCACATGGAGGACTAATACTAATATAAATAACTAATACTAAATTATTGATTGAAAGTGGAAATATTCATACTTTATTACTTTTTATTATTATTAAACGTCAAGAGTTACATTATTATTTTATTTGTTTAAAAAGTTATGATTAGAATAATATAAATAGTTTATACAACTTCATTTTTATAGTACCTATGCAATTTTTACATATGTATTTTAAATGGTCACCAAACATTCACTTCTTACACATACAGCACCATCTTCTGGTAGTTTTGTCACGTGCTCGTCTCTGTAACTGCTATAACCTTTTTTCCCAACAAAAGTTTCGCATGTGTTCGAAGTTCAACTGGAAGTGTTTCTATTGTAGATCTCAATTGAATTTATGGTTTTATTAGTTTCCATGTTTTGTAAAAAGTCGATCTTTTTAATTTTGTATTTCAAAATATTATAAAATATATCCAGTAGCCCGTGTCTTGTTACACTGTAATTTTGACAATATTGATGAACTAAATCAAAATCAGTTTTGGTCTTATTATAAATGTAATTAATATCTAGTTTTTTTTGTCACCTATTTCTTCATCTATTTCATTGTTATGATGCATATAGATGAAATTGCCAAAACAGTTTTAATATTTTGGACAATATAAAACTAATAAACAGTCATTTTTAAATCCAAATAGTGAAGATGTTTCAACTCGTTGTTTGTCTAAAAAAAATCTCTAGTTTATTTTTACAAATTGAACCTACATATTTTATTTATTTTTCTTTCAAATTGATAATCAAGGATATACTTGTAAACTAGTTATTATCTGTAATGTTTTTATTTGTTCCAAAAATAGGTTTAAGTAATCACAAACTATATCTTGAGAAATATTACTACTTTTGTATGATCCATCAGGTTATGTACCAAGATAGGTCTCTAAATTTAAAGTATAGATAATCATAACGTTAAATAGAGCAAATTTTTTATTCCGTATTTGGCCAGTTTAGCCTAAATGGAAATTTTCCATAAATGCTAAAGCTGCTCATCTATAGTCAAATATTCACTCAAACAGAAATATTTTTGAAAATTTTTTATTATCAATGTCAAAATATCTATAATAGGAGTTAATTAATTATCAAATAGTTTAGGAGCCGCTTAATCTCGTATATCATCAAACTGTAAACATCTTACTAGAAATGAAATCCTTTTTCACTCAAAGTAACATGACTCCATTCCATTTCCTTGCAAATTATCTCACAGCTAATATATATTTTTACGAGATCACCTAATGGATCCTATTTGATAAAATAATCATATAAAGACTCTAATTTCTGTAACGTATGTAAGTCTCGCGTCTCTACTTCGCTAAAATATTTGATGGATTAATTCAGTATAAATATTTTTACATAGTGTTATAATTCTAATAATATTATCATTAATAAATACATTTAAAATTTCAATTTGAGATTTATTTCTTTGTGCTTCTCTTCTAGGACCAGGAAGATGAGTTATAATATTGTATGCACGTGTACGAACATTTACAGTGGTTTCATTATACAACCACTTTGTTTTTCCATTCTTTCCTATGTAAAAATTATCGGTATTATCATGTCTCTCGTCTATCTCGAATCAGTTGCCTCTTCTTGAGAATTGGTATCGTAATCACTTCTATAAACAATATTCTCATCAGAATCACTATCTTTTCCAAATGCTTCTTCGTCACTACTAATATTTTTGAACCAATTTTGTATAATATTTTCATCTAAAGTCCTCTGAAGTCTCAGTCTTTTTTATCTGACATATTAAACTAAATAAAGAAAAATGCAAAGAAAATATTATCTAATTAATGCTTATATATTATTATTTATTATATATTTTTCCTTGAGAAATTACAAAGATTTCGATGCAAAGATAGTCGCATGGTGGATACTTGTCACCCAATAAAACAAATAAATATATGGAACAGTTCGAAACAACAGCACTTTGTTAAAAGAGTCAGATAACGTTTCATGTATGTCTAAATGAGAGGGATTTACTAGAGATAACGAAGTTGTAAATTGCATTTGATAAGAATCTTCTAATTTTAAAATATACTGAGTGATATTTGTCAACCACTCGCCTAAAGTATGGTTAAAAAATATATGAATAAGCACCTATGGCTCTGGAATGACCACTGAACGATTTAAATTTATGTAGTACAGGATGCATGTATGTGCACATTGCTTACATTTTGTTTTAAAACAATAAACACGAATTTGTACATATTTCATAACATCCATCTATACGTTTCGATATAGGTAACGCTATAAAAATAATTCAATCACCCTGAACTCATGGTCTCGAAAAAAATTTACAGAAAGAATAAACTTGAGAAAAATATAATAAAATTTAAATATATATTATATCATAAATGGATTTAAAAAAACGATCAATGAATACGTAAATAAAAATTCAGACTATTATTATTATTCTACCATCTATTCAGAAATATTCGAGATTAACTTTCGAAATAATAAAAGGGTTTATTATTTTGAAAAATTGTCACTATCCATCGAAAATGTACTTACAAGCCATAGTTTGCGGGGTAATATAACTGCCTTAACTGGTATAAGATATTTATTTAGTGACAAATCCAAAATCCAAAAGGTATAATAGTGGTATAAAATCTATTTATACTCATAGTTGTACTGTACAATAGAGTATTCTGTAGAATAAAAAAACGGTCCAGATACAAGTTATGTAAGTTTTCTATCATAATTTCGGTTCTCGTACGGAATATAAAATACAGAGCGAATAGTTTATTATAATATAATTTTCTGATTTATAACAATATTTTTTTTTGTTATTTTCTGTATAGTTTTCCGTTACGTTTGAAAAGACTACTGAAATAGTCAAAAATCAAACAAAAAACAAATGAATTCATGTTTTGTTCGTGCATTTAAAACTATTAAAATTTTAAATTTCAAAATATTGTAAGAAAAATTTAGACTTAGATACAACTCAATATTTAGTGATTTTCAAAATGATTTAGGTATATTTATTATGCATTCAAATACAAAGTTGAACAAAAATATTGGTTGAAAAATAATAGACTTTGTTCATTCAATGTCAAAAGGCATTGTTGAGGAAGGCTAAAATTATTTGCAGTAAAACATTATTTCCAGAGTGTATTGGACTTCACGATACGGGCTAAGGGTTGATAAAAATAAACCAAATCATTTGTACCGTTTTGTTTTGATAAATAACTTTACATCTTAAAATATATATTATACATTGTATTATGATCACGTGTTACGTGAAGTTGCATAAACAATATTATGTTTTCATTTTTGAACATTACGAAACGATTTTTTCATTTTCAAGTCTGCATATCCTACATAATAATATAGCTCCAAAGATACCGGAAGAAAATATTAAATAAAGCTCTACTATAACTTTGTATACATATATTATAATAATATTAATATATTATGTTACATAATATTCGAAATTGTATCGTACGATAACGATGTGAAGTTATATTGTGTTTTCTACTTATTACAGTAACCGAGTGCAGTAAAATGTTTAATATAAAAGATTTGTTTTTTTTTTTTCATTCGAGTGGAATTTTTAACAAAATTATTAAAAAAAAAAAAAACCATGCACGTTACGCACGACGACATATTCTCAATAACGTTGACTCGAGATTATATTGAAAATGATATAAATGAATAGGTAGGTGTGCTGTTTATGTATAATAACAGTGAGTATACTCTGTAGGGGTAACAACATATTATATTTCGAAAGATAATATTCAGAAAATTGGCTCAGACTTCTAATAAAAACGGCTGTTTTGTTGTTATTAAAAAAAAAAGTACATTTATATTAATAACAGACATCACGGGACTAGTGGTAAAATGAATTTATACTTATTAAAATAATTAATTGTTGAATTCTAGAGTTATTTTCGTCAAATGCAGTTCTAATTAGCTGACAAATTAATACGTATTATTTGTGTAAAAATATTGCATTCTCTTAACATTTTAATTACGATTAAATTAAACTCGTATTATATAAATTTTTTTAACCGCATTTTCCACCCGATTTTACTAGAACTTTTAATCCACCAAAATGTCATAATATACCGTACTATAATACAAAAATAAAAATAATTATATTAATGAAAAAGTTTGTGTTCTGTACATTCATTAGTTAAATACATATGTGGAATTTTCATTTCGAATAAAAGAAATACACCTACATATATAGGTACATAATTAGGTATATGGTATAACGTTATACCTCTTAATATTAATAAATAAAATACATTTTTTAAAATTTAAAATATAATATTATTTAAATCTTCTTTTTCTTCGAAACGCCAAAAATTACATTCAAACAGGCTTTTTATTTTTGAGATATTTAACTAATTTTTTGTATGGCATATTTTAGAGCACTAAAATCCCGGCCCTATTCATAATATTACCGTACACGGTTAGGTTATACGGACCATGTCGGCGCCGACCACCTATATATATATATTTCTCCCGAATATCGTTATCGTCATGAAAACTGGCGAAAAATATTATTTCCACTGAATAATGATAATAATATACCGTGTGCACGCGTCGTGTCCGATTAATGTAGCTATAGGAGCGGTGACCGGTCATGGTAACGTCGGCTTTTCGGGGGGGGGGGGGGTGTTTATTTCCGTGATATTTTTGAGTGTGGGAGGTCTCGAAATTCGCAACGTCAGAATTCGGGTTTGACGACTACGGCCTGACAAAGGCGATAAGTATATATTATACGATATATACACATATATTTTCAAAGGGGCGAATGGGCTCACGAGTTCCATCGTATTATTAAAATATACGGACGGGCGTGCACGAGGAACGGAGTTTGTAAATGTTTTTTTTTTGCTCTCCAAAAAAACGAAAATCCACTCGAAAGTCGGGAAAAACCGGACGGACAAATGTTACAGCCACGCGATATTACGATATTATTTCGGAACGCGCATCGAGCGACGTCGTCCGTGTTTGGTTGTGCGGTCAAACGCGCGACACGTCCGTTTCCGTAAAATGCGCGAAAATTGTGTGCGTATACACGCGTAATATATAAACTACAATAAAGAATATTATGCGCTCCAGGAAAAAAGAAACTTTTCGCGTATATTTGTATACCTACGTTGTATACAGCGCCGGTACAAGCGCCAGAGACATTCCCGACCGTTTCGAATAAAATTTACGACCCGTTCGGCAGGACGTGTCCGCGCCGCATTATATGTGAAAACCCGTGGAAAATGTTCGTGCACATAAACTTTAATAACGGATTACACGTATGTATTTCCCAATAACGGCCGACACGGTGGTTATCAAAACTATACACACACATACCTGTATCATCCCATTAACGATTGAAAAACTTTAGAAAAACCGTTGGCATATCCGCTGCTCGTATACGTACAGTGATATTGATAACGCAGTTATATACTCGTACCACAGATTAAACGAAACCAGATTGTGCACTCAATGCTTATCGACAAAAAAATCGAATTCGATAGTTACTATCGAGCCCCCCAAATTAGTGTTACCACACGTTACAATCTAAAAGTCTTTATAATGATTTAAATCCTAATATTATTTATTATCATTTATGAATAGTAAATAACGTTCAAGGCTTATAGATTAAATCGGTCAGTGTAGCAAACATGTTGTAAATGAAGCGTACCATAAATGTATTTATTGTAACTGGATACGCCACTTAGCGGGCACCCAATCACAGCAACTTATTCACGATTCTATTATTCTAAGCCCGAGTGCACAATCTGGTTTCATTTAATCTGTGCTCGTACGCTGTACCGCGTGCACCTATAACCCATCTCTGATAACAGCACGCATTTTTCGTTCGGGTATGATAATGACGACGATATTATAGTGCCGGTTGGGTCGATGGGCAAAACACACTCCGCCCGCCACCCCCCCCCCCTCAATCCACACACCAGAAACTATTTTCCCCGACAAAAATAAAATATAGTCTTCATAGCTGTTACTAACATTTTATAATAACATTGTTGTATGTACTTACCTAATACTTATGTCGTCTTGGGAATTTGTATTATGATCATGTCGCGTACGAACGATTTTAAGTAAAAGTTGCAATAATTAAAAGTTTCAAAATTATAATTTCTCAATCAAAATATATTATAGGTAAATGTACACAAATACGTCTCGTATACTTACATATTATTTTCCTACCAAGTCATTATTAAAATTTCTGTATAATATTTTATCAATCTTATAGTGTAAACTCACTATATTATGTAACCTATGTATAGATGTGCATTAGTAGTTGAAAAGTTCATCTTCGTTCAACGCTTTGTTCAACTAGTTAATTATTATTATTTTTTTTTTAATTCACTTGTTTAAATTTTCATCAAATTAACTTAATTGATGTTTATATTTAACCGGTTCTTTTAATAATTAGAAGCAAAAATTATCGCAAGTTTGGCATAGGTACATAATACTTTTGTCAAAATCCAACAATATTAATAAAATTCTATTTAATAGGTATTCATTTAAATTTCAATATACGTAGACGGTATTTTAAAACGCCCTTTATAATAATAATCGGTAAACAATATTTTAAGGGTGGGCATTAACTATAATTAATAAATTAATGTTTATTCAAAAAGTTAATATATTATTAACATTTTCAACTTGATCAGTTAATCTGGCATACTATAAACTTATCAAATTATCCAGTTAAAAAAAATTAATTATTTACTTATTATAATTATGAACATATATAGCCAAAAACTATTTATTTTAATATTAATTTAACTGCGTTTTATTACAATAAAAATTACTTTAGGTAAGTAACATTTTTTGTCTAAAACTAGTTTTTATTGTGTTATTACGAATTAAAAATTTAAAAATTGTCTGTCAACAATTTAAAATATAATTCAGGCATGAATAAAAGTCAACTTTTTAACTTAAACTAGTCAATCTTATCGCATTAACTTCGTTCCATACGCAAATTAATTAATCAATTTTTCGAATAAACGTTTAAAATATACAATAGCTAACATACATTTATGATTTATTAGATAAAATTTATTACGTATTCTTATTTTCTATATTTATTAATACCTGTATTCATTTTGTTTTGATATTTTTACTGAACGTAATTATAATATAATTATATTTGAATATACCTGTAGCTTGGAAATGGAAATGAAATAAAATGTATTATTATTAAAAACGTTAAAGTAAAACTAAAGCCTATCCAAAAATATTATTTCATATTTTTTTAAGCATGATAGTACGATTTATATGTCAAAGGAAATATTAAGAACTTCGTATAATTTAATTATATTAATTATTATTAATTATTATTTTTTTATTATTATTAATTAATTTAATAATATATAATTAATATAATATATATTATTAAATGTTTTATAATTCTTAAAGCATTTTATTATAACTCCAACCGCTCATTAAATATATATAAAGAACTTTATAATATCCATTTTGTGAAAAAAATTCAATATAAAGTATTTTATTATTATTCTTGGAAAATATAAGACTTATGAGAATTTTTTTTAGAGAACTTTTTTGTGGAAAATATTAAGTTCTATAGTTAAAGTTTTGGAAATTTTTTTGTTAGATTACATAGATTTTTAGTTGCATATATGATCGAAAAATGTGAAAACCCTTTTCGGGCTAAGCCAATGTACAATCTGCTATAATGAGTGGCCCATGATCGACTGAAATATTTTACCGAAAAATTTTGTCTGTGAAAGATTTTTAATTTGTTTAGTACTGACAAAATATACTGGGAAAGCTACAGCCCGAAAAATCTCCCTACTCTGAAACTACCCGTTTCAAAAACTGACCACACAACTACCACCCTCCTGCCATAGTGCTCTGTCGTTGCCCAGTCCATATAATCTTAGTTCGTGTATATATTTATAATTTAGTGTTATACAACGAGTAAATCTTCGACTCGCAATCTCGTTTACGGCTACATGTAGTTGTATTTATTTTTTTTTTTTTCCCGGAATCAATTTCTGATATCTGATCCCATAAGACCGTATGCTTGGAGGTAAATTTCATTATTTATTTTTTTTTTTGAAATGAAATCAAACACACCTCGGTTATCCTCGAAAATTCAATTTCAAACACAGATTTCTAGGATTTATAGTTGATTCGTTGACTTTTGTGTACCCACTTACGATATCGGCTAGAAGGTTTGCACTTTCACAGCGTTCACGCAAAAACCGATTGTATAATATACACACAGGAGATACAATAATAGTGGCTCAGATGCTGCAGGTTCCTCGGTGCATTTTATATAAATATAATGAAAAATAACGGAAATACATTTCCTACATATCCGCTACAAATTAAAATTATCAACACCATATAGAAAAATGTACACCTCTTCTTCTTTATAGAAATACACCACGAACTCGTTATTGTTATAAATCATAAATAAAATACGTAAATAAAATTAATCAAATTTGTTTTCAAGTTGGATATTCACTGGTTTAGAATAGAATTTTCCCACTAAATGCATTTTATGATCAATAAACATATAGGTATGCAGTGTTTCTTTTATACGCGATATAGAAACAATTTTCAATGTCTGATTTTCCTTTTTTCTGTTAAAATATTATTAATCTTTAATTTTCGTTTTTCGTTTGAAATGTGGTTCTTATAATAGGTAATGATAATATAAAATATAGTATAAACTATAGCGGTATTCAATCTTTTTCAACCCACGGCCCTGCGTCTCTTCACAATATTAGCGGCTCCCACATTATTAATCACAATAAAAAAACTGACTGTACTTAACTGAGATGAAGGACATTTTTGGATACTAGAGGCCCTTATCACAGCACTTTAAGGCATTTTTTTGGAATCCATTTAGACACCAAAAATATAAAATGTCATGGCATGTTTGGTCACTAAAATATTAAATTTTATATTTAAATTTCTTTTTAATTCGTGGCACTTGAATCATTCGCGCACATATATACTACTATATACTTAAATGGATTAAGGTTAATTTTAATAAATTATATATTAAAATATCTTTTTAAGGTAAGTATATATTATATGTAAGTATACAATACAATATATATATATCGATATGTATAATTACATACATACAACCAGTGCTCGAACGGGTTGTTAAAAATACAAATATTATGGTGACCATCATGATTTTTTCATGTGAAAATATCGTCTAATACTCAAATAACATACACCCCTTAACTGGTCGTTCGAATGTGGCACGTGTCACCAATAACATCTCTGGTATAAACGATTTCAAAAAAATATATTTAATTCTAAAAGCAAATGGAATAATAAAGCTTATAAATAGATAATGCATCAAATAGATTTAATCTATATAAAATATTAATAAAAAATAATGTCATATTTATATATAAACCTTTCACTACTAAATTAATTTTTCCTTACATGTTACCCAGTTGTGTTGAATTAATCTAAAATTATTACTTTTTTATTGCAACGACAGGTAGGTATATAATATAATAAACTTGAATCATATGTTTATGTTCAAAAAAAAAAAAAAAAAGATTATTGACTGAGCTGATATTTAAGTATTAAAATCGTATAGCAATTAGTTCCCAAACATGTCTCATTAGCGCTTATAATTTGATAACAATAATGAATAACCCATAAACACATTATAATTTAAATAGTTTATTAATATGCGATCAAATTTTATAATAAATAAATAAAAACGGCATTCAAATAATAATTAGCAATAACAAAGACACAATAATATAATGTGATATTGAGCAGACAACCAATTTGAGAACCAACTAACCTAACCTAACTTTGAGATAGTTTTTAAATGTCTCACAGAACTCTGTAACTAAATGTATAAACTTGTTTATACTTTAATTTGTTTATTTTTGATATAATCACCAAACTGATAACCCGTTTATATGATTTTATAGACAAAGGTATGTAATAGTAAGTCTGGAGTAAAGGAAGTGTTAAGAACTTAAATAAGGTGAATTTAATTCTAAAAATCTACAAGTTACTGTATGTAATAGTATTCATATTTTCTGTTTATTTTTAATATTATCGTATTATACTAAAAAATCCATATTATATGAATAGCCAGTTTTATAATTTACCAAGTTAACTAAAACTTTATCCTAAAAATAACAATGGTGGAGGTCTGTATTTACTTATAATGAAGTCAAAAAATCGTTCCTATTGTATTAAATGTATATTATGTAAAGTAATCAGTTATACGATATTGTTTTTAAATTAAAATACAAAATTCGGTATTAATAATAATAATAACTGGATATTTTCATTTTTTGCATGTTCATTAAAATATTCTCATTAGATAGGCGTATATTATTTTAATAATTTTTCGGCGTAACAAAAGAAATACGATATTTTTTGCATTATAATAATGTGAATAAAAAGTCATATTTGTTTACCGGATCAATTTTTACACATTCTTATCGTTTTTTAGATAGTAACTATATGTAACCCTGGTCGATATTTTGCATACAAGTAGAAAAACAAATATTATAAAAAAGACTAAGGTATGTAAAATAGATTGAAGGTATGTAAATAAAATAGGAAAATTAATTCAAAACTACAACGGTAATTATCCGGCGATAAAAGTTGTGTAAAATTCGCGGAACATAAATAACGAATTTTAATCACTGCGTTTGAATATATCACAAAATGAGAGTTCATCTGTATAAATAAAAGAATATCCAAGGACAAATGAATAACCACTTTTTCCAAAATTTGATACGAACTTATTTAAAAGACTCATTATAAATGTTAAATTGATGGTAAATAGTATATTTTTTTGGTATAAAATCCAGTAAATTTTGCTTACTCTTATAAATAGTATTTAAAACTTAAAAAATATAAATTGCATATTGATATCTCTTTACAGAATTACCAAATAATAAAATAATATTTAATAATTAACAATTAAAATATTGTATTGAGCTTAATTTGTCCCCCCCCCAAAAAAAAAAAATTTCTTCTGGCGGTCAAATCGAATGTGTCGGTCAAATTCTTAAAAGGTGTGACCTTTTCTCTGTAATTACTTCGCTGTTATCATATTTTAGTTATCTGTCGTTTTTTAAGAAGCATTGGAATTTAATTAAAACGGAACGAAAAAACTGCTCAATTAAAAAGTTTGAAATGCATATTTGAAATGATTTGTTAAAAAAGATAGCTCAGTGAAACATATATTTATGTATTCGTTATACGCAATCTGTGGTCGGCGTGAACCGTTATTTATATTTATTATTATATTCGCGATATATATATATAAACTGGAATACATTCCGTTTAATGGAGATATATTTATCCGAATTGATTTATCGTGCTCGTGGTAAGTGTTTTCATCGGCCATAAAACTCGTTCTGAACTTTTTTTTTTTTTGTTCAAATTCCGCGGTTCATTAAACGGTCCATTAAAGCAAAGAATGATTATTATAGGTATAGAATAGTGGGTAAAACGAATGAATGAAAATTGTATAGTCTCGTAGATATATATATATATATGCATACTTTATGCATATAGTATATAAACGTAAAAAAGGTGACGGGTGTCGCGTCGGGAATAATAAAAATGGGCCACCTTAAAAGTCGCCAGATTACCGTGGTAAGTCTGTGGAAGTTTTCACTTTTCTTGTAACTTTGTCGTCAGCATCAAATATCCGTATTTATATTCGTACATTTCCATACGACGTATAATTTACATATGCGTATACTATTAAAAGCTCGAATATTTGAAACTGGAGACGACGCGTGTTAATGTAAAATACGAGTACGTCTGGGGATTCAGATATATAGGTGGCAACAGACGTGTTTAGGTTAACCTATAAAAAATAAATTCTCTCTACATGGTTACTTAGTCGATTTTCGATACCAGACTTGGATATGCTGAATTCCCTTAAGTAATATTGACATATCAAACGATGTAAATCGGTTCGAAATACAGCCGTTTTAAATTTAGAAGAAAAAAAAATCAATTTTTATTTTTATTATACTCTAACTAAAATGATGATCAATTATCAGTAAATCACCATTATTTATAAATAAAAATTACTTTAAAAAATTTTACTTAAGAATTTCGGTTTGACAAATAAGGATTATTTGTCTTTAAATATAATCACAGTTCGTATTAATCACGTAATCGCCGCAATAAGTGTTAAACATTCAACGTTACCGAAATATATATTCACGGTAAATTAATATATAATTATTTCGTTTCATTATTTTCTTGTTGTTATGTTAGTTTTACATTATGTTGAACTGGAAATGAGTGATTCAAAAACTAATGAGTAAACTTGTAAATCTGATATTGTATGCGATTAAATAACAATGTATTAAAACAAAAATCTAGAAGTAATTGTAATTTCAATGTGTAATAGCGTATACATTTAATTTCACAAACATAAAATGAACATTTTATGACAATTTCAAGTCACTGAGATTATTAATTTATAAATAATTAAACAATATTTTTCAACAAGTTAATCCTATTAAATATATGCAACATATTTTTTGTAAAGCTTAAAAACTTCTGGGTTTCATAAATCGTGTATCAGCTGAATTCAAACTAATCACTCCATTTAAGAATCTTTTTTTTAGTTCTTAGTTCGTCTTTTTCTTGAATATGCGGCTCTGTCCTTTGGGACCCTCCCATTGTTACTGCTAGAAACATTGTGAAAAGACTGCAAAAAAAAATTTGACGTCATGCTGCACATGAACTTCATATTATATACCCTATCTCCCTCATGACTTTTCTGCTATCCAACGTATTTTTTCCTTGGAAAGTCTTGCTGATCGCAGACACTCGGCTAACATACAATTTCTAATTCATCTTCTCTTCTCTAAGATAGATTGTTCCCAATTATTATCCCGTGTATCTTTCAATGCCTCTTGACGTCGTACTAGTCCTTCTGTCCCCTTCCATTTACCATTTTTTTTGTCAAATTATTTTCTTCTTTCTCCCACTATTTGTTTTATACGTATTGCAAATACTAACCCTTCTTTTTCTTTTTAATATTAATATGTTAACTTTTGATTACCTAACTATTAATGTTATACCTATTACTCTATACATTTACCCAAAAATATTATTATTTGTTATCTGTATTAATTAATGTATTCCACTTATTGTATTGAGATCGTCCCGTAATGTAATAAGAAAAAAATTACTAAAATGTTCATTTTGGTTTAATTTATACGTAAATTTGTCTGAAAATAATAATTATAATACGGAAAAACCTTAAACAGCCACGTAAAAAAAGAAATACACGTAGGTTTAGGTTTTTTATTTTTAAAACATATTTAAAGATTATTGTACATTTAATGTAGTATGCGTTTAGTTTTTAGTACTTGACAACTTATGTAATAAAAATCGCCAAAACAAAGAATCAAATTTACAAATAGCCTGGAAGTTTTCAGAAACGTTATCACGTCAATGTACCTATAGTTCTAGAGATGTACATACTACATAGTAAGCATTCAAAGTCCATGTCTCCAGGGTTATACTTTTTCAAATTATAATAAAATGACAAAAATCGTCAAACTCGTCATGTATTCGAATAATTTCCTCTTTTATATATATATATATATATATATATATATATTTATAGTTATAACTTTTCTTTTGGAAAATGATTCATTTCAATTTAGTCAACAGTGGCTAGATGAAATTTTCTGTCGATAAGTCTTTTATCTGAAAACTCGCTTTCTCCACCCCTTATAATCGAACAAATGTATATCCATATGATATTATATTATATAAAGAGAAAAAAGCACACATGTAGAGTTGTAAAACCAATAAATTGTTTGCCCGGCTCGGAATACGAAAGTATACAGTAAAACCCGTTCCCGTCGAATAGACGTATTGTTTTATCAAGTCGTTTATCGGCTTATAATACATAATATTATCATATTATATGCGTTCGAGAAATGGCGGATGCTTTTTTTTTTCATTCATTACATACACTCTTACGTACGGAAATTTGTGAAATATCGCGTGTGTAAGTACGTACGTATTTTCACAATTCTAGTATTATGTGTTGTATTTTCCCTCGTGGATATTACAAGTAAACACAATAATAATATTGCGCCGTTCTATATTATTATTATTATTATTATTACCATGGCGTAGAAAATTAAACCATTTACATTACGGTTTCACAGTACATAAGGCGTTGAAATTCCCCAGTCAATATTACTTACAACGAAACACGTTAGATTATAGTTTAGCATAGTATACATTAACAAATTAAATTTGACTTTATTTTTTTATCTCCGAGTGTGATAACTGATAAGTACACATACAAATACATTCTGGTAAAATGCGTATTTATAAAAGCCAATAGATCAGAGTTTTTGTTAGTGGCACATGTTATGTGTTTTAGTGAAGACGTGGATAAATTTAAAATAAAAATAACAAGAATAATAGGTAAGTACATGACATTGTTACATATATTTTATACTTCAACATTAACCCACCCTTTATATATATACTCCGGTATAATGGACAAACTAAACTCGGCTATACAAAATATTAAGTATAAATTACACTTAAAAAAAACTTTTATGTACCTATAGGTAGGATACTCATTTTGTTCTTACGGCTTATTGAGATACTCAAAATTATTACTAATTTAAACAAAGTAATCACCGGAAATATTTTATACGACTTTTTTTTACTTATTATTATTTATATTTTGCACATACTTAGTTGGAGAGTATATTTACTTGATACGCTATATTTTTAACAAGAGTAGACTTATTTTCTTATTATCTTATGAAGTGTCCAATTAAGTCATATTGCATACTTTTGTTTTAAGAATACTCTTATTTTTAAATTCAGTCGATCTGTTTGCAAAATCTTAAATTGGCCGATTCTCCACCGTACTATTGATAATAATTGCACAGTTAATTAAACCTATTTGACCGGGGCAAAACTTTGACCGGTACATTTGCTGCAATTATTAAGTATATTTTGTTCCTTTTACGGTTTTTACCTATTAAAGTGTATATACCATTAAATAAGTAAACAATAACAATTTTGAATAATCCTATAAAATAATTAATACAGTACGTAGGTATATACATATCAGAGGAAATTCCCCACAAAATAAGCTTATAATGTTATGCATATAGTATATTTTAAAAACGATGAAATATTCATATTTATTGTATATTCAATTTTAAGTTTCAATATAAATTTATGTAAAATTTTAACTGTACATGTTCGCAAGAATATTACCAAAAGTTTCACCTAAACACATTAACAGTAATACCACGTTCAACTGCAGTAGATAGTACAAGCAGATCGCACATTTCACTTCGTGGATGATGCGTTTTTATTAGTTTAAGCGAGGGAAAGCTAGGAGAGCTCATAAAATAGCGTTAGCAGTAAAAAACAGGCAATATAATTTTGAGAGTCTCCTGCAAAAATTGGAAAATGATTTGAAAATAGAAAATATGTTGAGTTTTCAATGATCTCAGTTTTTATAAATGTAACTAAATTAGTAATCGGCTACCCGCCTTGCATTATTTATTAAATTCGATATAAAGATAGTCCTGTACTATAATCTATATAGATTGATTTGCAAATATACCAATATATGGACCTCTTTGTCCTCACCCAGGTAGCCTAACCACACCGAGTAGATTCTTTTAATTAATTTTCAATTTCTATATAAAGATTGGTGAGAAAACACAGTAGAAAATAATATATATGTCCGTGTTATGATGACATGATATTAATAATTCGACACATTATATATATATATATATATATATATATATATTTAGTATAAAAAGGCGTATTTTGAAAGAAATTGGAATTCAAAGACTTTTGTACTATACATATTATATAGCTGCTGCTATAATTACAATATTTTCTGATCCTGAAAAATCACTATAGTTTCGTACAAGGATATCTTATATATAAATTAAGAAACTCCGCCGAAACTTATCTCGTGTTAGGAGTAGGAACCGATGAGAAAATATAAAACATGTCCATTATTCATGACTTGATACGAGCTTAGAATATTATAAGCATTTACAAACGTTTCACGTGAAAAGGTCGGGACAAAAGAGACGAGAGTAGTTTTTTTTTTTTTTGTTCGACAAAGGACAATTTTCACCAACCTAGAAAAACGTCTCTTATAGTATGTACACCTATAACATATACGGCAGTATCCATGTGTATATTCTATATTTTCTTCTTCTATTATATTTATTGTAACGCGAAACAATGCAGCTAAAAACGGGACATTTTCTTGGGATCAATTTCACTAAAATACGTGTATTTTTCATTTTGTAATTTGTCGTTAGTAACCAGGGCATGTATGTGTCCTCAATGTGTAATGCACAAATCTAAGTTCCTTTTCCAGAGGAGAGCCGCCAGAACACGGTTACCTGCTCGAGCCCAAAGCTAAAGTATGACGTATACGTGCTCGCACTGTAAAGTGTTTCTGTGCTTTTGATTATGAAATTCATAATAATCGAAACGTCTCCGTATCATGCATAATATCTATACTCCGGATAATATTTATGCATTTCCGTTCAGACTTAAACGTAAATAGGATATGTCGTTTTAGAATATTATTATTGCCCGTCACCATTTTGATAATCCTCTTCCCCAAAAATCGGCGTGGAGTTCTAGCGAAACATCCGTAAAAACGTAGGTATATTGGATTTGACGAAAGATGGTAATCGAATTAAAACTGTCTCTCTGTAATATTCACGGTGGAGACCCTGTTAAAAACATACGATTGAATTAAAAACATAATGTTTTAATTTATATGCATTCCATGTTATAATAATATGCAAATCGTCTCGTTATTCGGAATAATACTGTAAAGTTGACATGAAAATTCTTTTCAAACTACACATAAAAAAAATAATAAATTACCTAGAGTTATGATTTTACGTTCTTTATAATGTTTTCAATTTGAATACTAATTATTATGATAATACAATTATATTACGAAAAAGAATGCAATTCATCTCATAGATTTTGTATGTTTGAATGTTTGAAAATCTAAATTTTCATAAAACACCAATCAAGTGTGAAGTACCAAAATCTCCCTAGATAGGTATAAGAATATTTCTAGATCCTCTACCAAATTGTGTACACTGTTTAAATGCTAATGAATTATAATATATTTTGAGTCGAATTTTTAGTAACGATGTATGAGACATATTTTCGTCAGAATATCTAGTTAAATGTATTGATTTCTGTCTTGCACATTAAAAAAATCTAAGAGATAAATAAATAACGCAAGTCAGAAGACGGTGAGGGTTGGAAGTACTTTGCTCATCGGATAGGGTATCAATGGTATATATATTGAATTTTTAAGCAATGATAAAGCATTTATTTCGATAAAATGATTGTGAGCGGAACCCGGTATATTATACTTACATAAACATTTTAATTAAAATTTTGAAATAATATAATTTTACCATAGTGCTGTATGCTTTAAGCATCTGACATTTTAAATTTGTAATAATTTTTGGTACTTTTTAACATTATAATATAATACGGAAATATTTTATAATTGTTTTATATTATAAATATAAAATAGTTTTTTATTAACACATAATTTACTAAATTACCATGTGTATACACTGTATACAACTGATAAAATGTAGGAATTTAATATTAATTGCAACCAATATCGTATTATTCCAAGGAAAATTGTATAAGGTATCCAAAATTATTACATAGAAATTAATCTTCTTCTTATCCTTCGTTTTGTCTCCAACTATTTGGGGTCGGCCAATTAAATTTATACTTCGCATCCTCTTTATTTCCACTCACCACCAAATATCACTATAAATTACATACCCCCACCTCTCTTACGGTCTTCCACTACCCCTTTTTATTTCACTATAGATTGCTTTTATTAATCTTTTTCCTTAAAACATGTACTATCTCAATCTTTCAATCTATTCTCTGTGATACTATAATTTTGCTAAGGATTTTTGTATAACTTAAGTATATGTAGTACCTAATACAATTTTTCATTTGTAAGTGAGATGTGGGAAGGGGGTGGGGGTTAAATAATAAATAATAAATCCAAATTCCAAAATTCAATAGGTACAAGATTGAACGATTTTTTTTTTTTATCTTTACAGTCGGAAAATATCTACAGAAATTGATTTCTGGCTACGATACTGACCAAACAAACATTTTATTGAAAATTCATTAAAAAACAATATTTACCAATATAATACTAAGTTTATTTCGTTTTATAACTTTATTTTTTTTTGTAGTTCTTATTGTCACCCATTTTTGAATTATTAATATTCTGTAGGTACGTCACACATCAAAACTCCATAATGCTATATGGTATTAAACCTTCATTTGTAATATTCATACATCATATATTATACACATTATTTGAAACGGACTTAAATAAAATGTAATTTGATTTACAAAATGTCGTATATTTTCTTCCGAATAAAATGTAGTTATAGTGGAAACAAATTATGGATCATATATTATAGCATTAAATTAATTGATTAATATGTACGACTTATTAAAATCATAGTCACTAGTCAGGTATTCTTTATTACGTATACATTTTTTATCAATGTAAATATATATATATATATACGAGTATATTATATATATATATATATATATTAAATTAATTATTTAGTTGTTCTTTATAACGAATAGTTAACCTATAATATATAATGTGATTTTCGAGAAAACCTCCTTACATGTAAACGTTATAATATTATTTATCTAAGTCGACTGCCTACTGTTTGAATACATTAAAAACACGCGTATACGAATATGACACTTACAGTTATGTTCTAAATTATTGTTTTCGAAAAAGTCTCATTCTTAATAAGTAGTTGGTATATACCTAGATATATATGCAATTTACATTTTTTCAAATGGTTATTTGATTTATTTTATCACTAAAAGAATAATAGGCACATTATAGTATTTTATTATTTATAGTGTTTAAATTTTATAACAATTGAAAAAAAATCATATGTTAAAACTAATGAAAAAATAAACTGAAGTTAGTTATAAAAAAAGTTCATTTATTTATTTTTCATTAGAATAATATTAGAATTTGATTATTTTAAATTATTTAACAATATATATTGTAAATGTCTCCATATTTATAGTTGTGTATGAATATTAAATATGTATCTATATATTATGTCGATACATATTTATTAATAAATAATTATTATATATAAATATGGATTAAAACACAAAATATATATAACGAACTCCAATGTGTTTACCTAATTACAGGATTAAAATTAACTGTGACTTCAATGAAAATATAAACTGATTAAGACAGTTAGTTAATTGCAATTCTAATTAATTGATTAAAAACAAAACGAATATGATATATATTATTATTTTCATTTTTATAAGAGTAAGTATTACATTTTTTGAATTTTGAATTAGTATAATGTGTTAAAAAAGTAGATATATATATTTTTTAAAACTTAATTAATTATAATATTATAACTATAATATATACCTATATATTATAATACTTGCTTTATTTTAACTTAACCTAAGCAATTTTTCTATAGCCTATATTTGGTATAAACGTTGTAAAACCACTATCATCGTCCAGTATTCAATAATATTTTCTAAATATAAAAATATGTATATATTATAGGAATATTTTCCTTCTCCTGAAAATATTGGATAAAATAATCCCATTTAGATGTTTCATGGTGATAGCTTATCCGTGACACATAACACGAAAAGTTTGTCATATATTTGCAGTTATATATTATTAATATAGTGTATACGCTATACCTATAGGAGTGAAATATAATGTCTAAATCTCTTATCGTTGAATTATATGTATCTATCGTGGTTATTGTCAATAGATGGTTTGTTTCATTTTATTTCCGTTATATGATCGATGAAATAAAAAAATGCGTGGTACTTGAAACTTATTGTAGTACTCTACATATTATACAGAATGAAATAAAAATTTTGCCTATTATTGTATAGCCGAGAATAAAATTAATTTGAATTTTATTTTTTAATCTACCATTACGTAATATACTCGTATTATTGTACTGGTCGATTATTTTATCATGATCTGGGCTATATCTTGGTAGGTATAAATCAATTATATAAAATCTATTTCAGTCATTTACTCAGTAGTCAGTATACTCAATTCTACAATTTTAACATGTTTAATTCTCTTTCTTCTATAACTATAACTATCTAAAATTTATATTCTTAAATGAAATAAAGTAATAATATCTAAATAATATATTTTATGTGTACATCATTCTTGTTTTTAATCCAAGAAATAAGAAATTAACTTAGACTACGCGATGGAGTGGAGCACTACTAACTGCAGTTATACAATATGATATATTTTGAAAACGAAGTATCACAGTACAACTTATCCTATATTCGGCAATGTCTTAAATTATTAATATTATTCAGGAAATATTTATAAATTAAAAATTGGAAATTCTCATAAAATATATTTTTTCTATAGTTTATAATTTTAATCATAGATGACCGTTTGAAAACCGAATATTAGTATAGTATTATCAAGAAAGAGGTGACTTAATAAATTTTAAAATAATTTTATAAAAATATATATGTCATATGATTGGGTGTACCATAAATATTCTGAAAACAATCTCACAAAAATTATTTATACTAACCGAGACATAGCTTGGCTCATGATTTCAAAAAAAATGTATTCAAAAAATCATAATTTAAATATGACATTTCATTAAAATATGTGTACACCTATTTTGAAATATTTTCTTGTAAATATTATTTTTACAAAAGGATAATTTGTAGGGTAAATGACAATTAATATAGAAGCTATATAATTTATAAGGACGTCAAGCCATTAGTTATCTGTTACCAAGATTATGAAAACAATAAAAATGTCACACAGTTGGCACTGTATATATTTTACTTTTCTTTTTTTTTTTAAATGTATTTTAACATTTTTAAATAATTGTTTAATTACTTAAAAATTGTCTATACACCACTATACAGTAGTTATACAATAACCTAAAATTTTATACAATAAAAAATTAAGTAAAATGTACAATCATCCCATACATGTTGCCTGTATATTAATCGAATAGGAATGTATCATCTGATGAAAATCGAGTAAAAGTATATGGACTTTTAGTTATAGTTTTTCGTCTTATATTTTTTTTAAAACTGATAACATATAATTAAATATTTCGAATAAACGTACATTTTAACATTTCGAATATACAAATTTCAGAATCCTGGTATTTTTCGTTTTAAAATGAGGGTTCCGGCTCCGTTTTCGGTTCTTTGAATACATTTAATAACGATTCCGGTTCCTAAATGTTTAAGGGTTTTTAGGTTCCGGAATTAGTTATTTTTCGGTTCAGTTCCTGTCCCTGGAAAATACGCCACTGAATCGAATACAGGTAAAAATACTATCGAATATGGGTGTAAGTTTATGTTTTCCAATCATATTACGAAATATATAAAAAGATTTACAAACAAATCTGTAATAATGCAGGATTTTCGTATTTTATTTTTCTCTCGGGTGGTTCGTATAGTTAAAACGAACCATATTGATAATGCGGATTTTTGCTTCAAGTCGAAAACTAAATCGCTATAGCACGAGATTTACTAACATACAGTCACTGCAGTAAATCTACCAACGGTGGCGATGACCTACAAACTTTTATAAACTACGCACACAAATCTATCGTGTAGCAAAAACACATATTTTATCGTTTGACTAAAGACCAAAAAAAGTATTTTATATATTTGTTTCATAAGTGCTGAATGCTTTTTATTTTCTATCGTCCGACTGGTAGATACAACAGTGGATAACGATTAGTCGGGGTATGTACGTCGAGCCTCTGCCTTACGTTTAATTGTTCTCCACGTGGAAATTAAAAGGTAAAGTTTCACGTTTTTTAGTACAACAGGAGTTTATTCATTGCTTGTAATATTAAATTCTCATCCAATTGGAAATTAAAAAAAAAAAAAAAAAAAAGTAATTAAAAATTCAATGCATTTTTTATTTTTTTTTTACATAATTTATTCACGATTCGCCATTATTGATTCGTAAATTAATTTTAACTAAATATATTCCCATTAATTATCTATGAAATATAATAATAGGTTAAATACCTGTATATTAAAGGATACTCAAAACAATATGTTTAATTACAGTCTAAATATCGATGTTATTTCAAATACTTACTTAATAATAGTGTAATAATTGTACTAGGTACTTATAATAAATTAATTCAATAAGTTTGACCTACTATAGAGAATTTATTTATAAGGTTAGATTTAGTTTTATAAAGAATGAACGGAAAAGTTCACTGCTCATTTTATCTTTGTTCATATAAATTATATGACGTCATTGTATATATTATAACTTTAGTGATATATTAATATATATATACGTCATACATTTATATATATATATATACATATACATATAGGGAGAAAATGCAGTTGAGTACGAAATATTCGTGTAGTGGAGCGAATAATCAATTGGTTTTACAATATTATTGTGTTTATTTTTTTTTTTCACTATGAGAAAATTTCCGACCAGAAGTACACAAATAGGTATTTTGGAGTAAAGAGCTTTTTTGATAGAAAATTTAATTCTAGTTGGTACTTTGAAGAGATCATTTGTCAATTTTTCTAGTAGTTTTCTTAAGCGTAAAGTAAAACTACTTTTTATAATGGAAATATTTTGTGAATGTAGGGGAAATAACAATATAACAAATAAAATTGTCATGGTTAAATATTTTTCTATTTAAATTATTACGTCAATTTTTCACTCAAAATGGTTATATATAAAGAAAAGATTCTTTAAAATTCAATATATTCATAGATTCAGTATTTTATCCACGAAGGAAGTAAATTTATTACATGCTGACCATATTTTTTCAAATAATCCTATAAAAAATACAAGTGTCTTAAATACATTTAAATCAATAAATTGAAAAGGTTTGTTTTTAAATGTATTTGTTTTTGCGATAGTGAAAATACATTTTTATAATTATATTTACTTTATGAATTAATTTTTTTTCAAAACTTTTATTTTATTTTTATCATATTAAATTATCGTGATTAAGTAATTGAAAAACTCGTTTTAGTAATCTGCATTTAAGTCATATGTAGTACCTAATCATAAAAGTTTTATTTATTTTTTCTTATTTATAAACAATTTTCATTATAAACAGTTATTTTCCTTTACGTTTAAGAAAATGACTGAGAAAATAAAAATGACCCCTTAAAAATACCATTATGATCGAATTTGTTATTAAAAGAGATCTTTTTCACTCCAATATTATTTAATTCACATTCAAATTAAAAAAATGGTTTCAGAAAAAATAAAAGTAAAAATTATCAACTATGTATAAACGATAGAAAATATAAGTTAATGCAATGAAAATGTAAACTTTATTTTTCAGCTAATTAGTTAATGATAAAAATAATTAACCAATTGAGTTAAATTGTTAAAAACAAGAGATTAACTGCTTAACTTAACTTAAATTTATTAACTATAGTAAATACCCAATTTTGAATATTACGAATGTATTATGTAAGTTAAAAAATACATATTTTTTCCACAATTTATGTAGATATAGTTGCTAACAAAATGAACAATAACTGATATTTATATTTTTAATAAAAATAATGAAAAATATACAGATATTCAGTGAGATTTAAGATGCAAAATGCATATACTATTTCGAAGTAACGTAACTGTATACAATATTACTAGGTAGTTAAATTAATAGACCTATTATAATAGTATATAAGGATCACTATTATTATAGAGCTCAATGAGGTCCTAATGTCAGAAACAGGTGGTGAGAACGCCGGTAGGAAGTTACACGCCGGCAAATATATTGCATTATATTCTTTAATAATACAAATAATTCATAATTTGTTGGTATTCGTATTTTTATTAAAATGAACAAAGTGTTTGTGGAATTTTCATTTCTTCAATTTTCGACAGGCTCTTAATTTTATTTACGTGCACATTTTTCAAAATGTTTATTTTATTGGATTTAAAAACACGTCGTGATTGTGAAATTACCACGGTTTTTTAAAATTTAATGCTATATTATATATAATATAATCTCAGTTATAATAATATTATTTTTATATAATTTATGTTAATATGTACGGGTACACGATGTTATTTATATAATAAGACATTCTAAAGTGAGTTATTTTTTGTTAGAAACTAATTTTAATAATTGCATGCTGAAAAACTCACCCACATAAAAATATTAATCAAGCTATAAAATGTTTTTTTTTTTTTCAATAATATTGTAATGGTCAATTTGACTTTATTTATTCTATTTTTGTTGCCTTCAAATGAGTAGGTACGAAATAATGGGTTTTACAATATTATAAGTTATATCCTGAGAGTTTTTGGGTTTGAGTTTTATCCTATAAGCCACTTGTATAAGGAACCGACTTTTTAAAAACTAGTTAAAGCGAGTTATAAACTAGGAACTTTTTAATTTCAAATACTATAATTTGATTATAAATCTAATTATAAATTATTAATTATTATAGTGTATTAAATCTGTTTGAACAGCCACTTGATAACCGATTGAAAAATAATAAATTGTAAACTAATAAATGAAAATAATGGTTAAATTATTATGTTATCAAATAAAATGGTTAGGTATTATACTTTTGAAAGTTTTAGTTAATAATGTTTTAAGTTTTACATGTTGTAATATTGGAAATTCAATTAAAATTTTTTGGATTTAATTGATGGTAGCTATTATGTAGTGTAAAATATAAATTATAAAATCCTATAATTTGTTAGGCTGTGAGTCAATCAATGCGATTATAATATCCTGTAACTTAATTGGTTGAAATTACATATTGTTACTAACCGCTGTATTTAAAACAGAAAACTAAAATGAATTTTAGATATTAAAACCCAAAAAATGAAACTGAAAACTGGAACTATATATTAATTATAATCCAAACGGGATCAAAGCCTTGACTCCAGAATACAATACATAATATTGTTTCTAACATAGGTGTACAATTGTATTTTTACGAAGAAGGAAGTTGAAATTTGAGATTTAACAGTCCATTTCATTAATAATTTTAAGATTATGTGTTTTTTACTGTTTATTTTTTTTAAATACATTTACGTTATTATTTGCACTAATGACCCATTGATCCATACATTTGTATAAAATATAAATATTTTAATTATACAATTTATAATTCGTATAAATTAACGAACAATGTTTTAATTAAAATGATAATATTGTGATTAAATTTTTTTTTTATATTAATAACTGGACATATAAAAACAAAATTAAAATAATGTTTTCTACGATCAGTAGTTTGTGCTAGGCGTTAAATAATATTTAACCTCCCCTTCTTTTTTCACTTTACATGTTGATTTTTAAAAAATCCTTTCTATGCATGTATCTATATTATTAAATGAATATTTTCTGAAAATGTCAACTTTCTATGACAAGTAGTTTGGCCTAGGCATTGAATAATAATTTACCTCCCTGCCCATTTTTCCCCTTAAAGATCCAATTTCAAAAAAATCTTTTCTTAGTAGTAGTCGAAGTCATTAAAGGAATATTTAGGAATCTTTCCCAATGTTATCAACCCCATAAACTTTTACCCGTTTAGATCGATCAGATAATCTACGGCCGCCTAATATGTTATTTAGGTACCTACTATATACTGTATTTATATGCCTAGAGCTCCAACTGAAAAGTAATCCCCAATAAATAGGCCGATAAGTAGGAAGAAGGTTGTTTGAGGAAGAATCTAATTCTAATGTTTATAAAACATTTATTTTCTAATATTTATACAATATTTATTTTCTAATATTTATTAACATTTTAATTTGGTTCATTTAATGAAAGTCCAATGATTATAAAATCAAAATTAAACGAAAAACAAACATTTATAAAATATTGAATATTGGAATTTTAACGTTTATGAAACATTTAATAAATATTTTATTAATATAATGCAATCAAAAGTTAAATTACAATTTGAGAGCTTATTAGTTAATAAGAAGTAAATTTAATTAAAAATAAATCAATTAAAAAGAAAATTAAATGATATAGTATTTTAGAGACAATAAATAATTATACCTATAATAAATAACATAAAATATATCCTACACCATAACCCTGAAGCTATGCAGTTATAAAGATATATTATATAATAGAGTAAAAAATATTAGGTTTAACTATTTACGTACGTCTATATTGATATTAGATATTCGATCTACTATTACCACACATATTTTATGTTCCTATATATTGTACCTATAATAGATATGCCATATGTAAATCTCTGAGCAACCACACTCCATAAAAAAAAAAAAATAAAAAAATAGGATTTATCTTTATAATAATTCGGCTTTTTTTGGTTCCGGGTTTTTATCTTTTTATATAATTCCTCCGAGTTTTTCGGTTTTGGATGCGCTTGGGTAGAAGAACATTAATATTACCAATATTACCAATAAAAAGCTATGATTCAATAAAATTAAAAAAAAAAATCAATACACAAACTTTATATAAGCTATTAATATTTGAGTACTTGTGGATAATTTATTTCGAACATAAAAAACGAATGTACGCGTAGAAACCGGTCAGTCTGTGTTTTGCACTGAAGATGACAACGTTGTTGCCGAAATACTGTATTTGCTTATAATAAAAAGTTAAAATTTTTTGTGGATTTGGGATTTATTTTATTTGAAATAAATTATCCACAAGTACTCAAATATTAATATTAAAATGGCTACCGAGCTTTTTGAGTATAAACACGAGTTGAATAAACTCTTAAAAACAAAGACTAAGATTCGATTGACATACATTTCTTAAAAAAGTGCATAAAACATCAAGTAATACCTACGTTTGCGAAAATAAAAAAAAATATCACAAAAAATACAAATATAAACTACTCAAAATCAATAAAATTCGCACAAGAAAAATATTTAAAATTAGAAATAAGTAATCATTATCGAAACAGAAGTAAATTAGAAACTCAAGCCTATTCATTACACTTAAAATTATCAAGAAACCTACATCGTTCACAGTGGGATATTTTTCAAGAGAAAATGACTAATGTAATAGATCACAAATTCGAATTCAAGAAAAATATTCATATGAAAAAATTTAATAGTCTCATATTTAAAAAGAATAAAATGAAGGAAAATAAAAATTCAGAAGATCATCAAAGCACTTTGGAGCTGTTTCAAGAATGGGAAAAAGATCTAGTAAAAAATTACACAAATGAAAAATTTACAAAAACCGAATTAGATATTTTACAAATGGGATTGAAAATGAGTTTTGTTCCAACCAAAACACCTTTAGAAGAAATAATAGTAGGAATAGAATCAGGAATTAAAAAAATACATTTTCAAAATCAAGATATAGCCAGAAAAGAATGTTTTAATTTTATAAAAAATAATCAAACAATAAATCAAAAAATTGATAAAATGAAAGGAAATCCATTCAGAACTATTGAAAAATTAAAGAAGAAAGATTGTTTTTATCTTAAATCAGATAAAGGTAATTCCATCGTAGTTTTGAGCAAAAAAGACTATATGGAAAGAATGACAAATTTGATTATTACCGGACCATATATCGAATTAAAAAAGAATCCATTAAATCAAATGATTAAAGAATGCATAAAAACTATAAATAATTCAAAATTAATAATTGAAGAAAATAATAAGTTCTCAGTTAAAGTTCAAAATCCACAATTGCCGAAATTATATGGTTTACCAAAAATACACAAACCAGGGGATAGCATGAGACCCATAGTATCTAACATTAATGCTCCAACATATAATCTAGCAAAATATTTAGTAAAAACATTTTCATCATTCAAAAAATTCGAAAGCTTGTCAGTAAAAAATAATATATCATTGGTGGAAAAGCTGTCAAATATAGAATGTACGCGTAGAAACCGGTCAGTCTGTGTTTTGCACTGAAGATGACAACGTTGTTGCCGAAATACTGTATTTGCTTATAATAAAAAGTTAAAATTTTTTGTGGATTTGGTTTTATTTTATTTGAAATAAATTATCCACAAGTACTCAAATATTAATATGCACGTAATAATATTTATCAGTTTTTTATTCGTATATCAATACGTATATTTATCGTAATTATCCAATAAAATTAATATTTCAAATTAATTCAATTAAATTTTACCTTTATTCGCTGCCCCATTGCCCTATACTATATAGGTACCTTAGTAATTCGGAATCCTTACCATGGCCAAAGACCAGTGGAGAATTAAACAGGTTCAAAACAGATTTTTTCCTCATGCCTATACATCTTTATTAATGTATAACACCCTTCTTCTCGCATGACTATTCTCTCGTCCATAGCACTCTAAACGGTCTTTCTTTAAATCTTTCCGTTCGATGCCTTGACGATAATCTCTCTTTCGTTTCATCCACTCATGAACAGTTGGACGCACCTGGCCTTCTGCATAACGATTATTACTACTTTCCGTGTTCCTTCTTATCCACAGTGGTTGAATTGGAAAAAAAATAAGGACAGACTCTGAGCTTAGTTCAAAAATCAGCGTTCCGGAACGTATATTAGAGAAAAAGTAAGCCGTGTAGGACTTTGTCCCCCGCACCCCCTATCCAAAGTTTCTTAACCAGGGGACATTTTAAAAAACATTTTAGATTATTATAGAACACGAATGAGTAGAAAAATCCAACATTTTTTTTTTACATCATTGTTAGGTTACATATTTTCAAGATAGCATAGTTTAAGCATTCCTCTTTCAAAATAATTTAACACTTTTCCTTTTAAATGAATAATAATCGAAGAAGTTGCAGATGTAGGCCGAAACAAAGTTTATCGGTGTCGCATTGATATCGCCACCCTTTTAGGCTTTAGCCATTCACGGATAATGAAGATTATTTATTACCTATATCATTGATTATAAATATTATTTATAATCAATGCCTATATATTATGATACCAATATGATTGAATAAGATCAACTATTCAACATTTTATATCATGCTTTTTATCTAAAACCAATTATGTTATAAGGACAAAAAACATTCATTTTCGTAATTTCAAGATTTTTCCAAAAATAAATTATAATTTTTAAAAATTTTAAATAAAAAATTGAAACAAACATTGCGTTCCTTGCGTTCCTTGATAAATAAATTAAGGGGTGCGCTGTTCAACATGAAAAAAATGAAGAGTAGCTCCGTCCCCCTGTGTCCCTCCCCAAATCCACCACTGTTTATACCTATATAATCGTACATGATCGTACGTATTTCTATCGGGTAACTTCGGTACAGTGCCAATACCTGACCAAGGCGTTAACTTTTGAAACAACGGACTTGCCATCGTATTGTTTTCAATTGTGTATAGGCAGTGGTAAAAGTGAGGGGGGACGGAGGGGGACGGCGTCTCCCTTCTTTGCTTAGCTTAAGTTTGGCGTCCCCTTTAGTATATAGTCCCTTTTATATTTCTAAATGTTTAATTAAAAGTTGAGACTAAATTTGTTCTTTTGTACATATAATATTCAAAAATTAAATAAAAAAAGTTTAAAAAATGGTATTTAGTTACAAATTGTATGCAAGATCTATATTATAGAAAAAACTATTTCGATTTTTCTTTGTTCTCCAGACATTCTCTCCTTGGCCGGAATTTAGGTAATTAATATGCGTATTTTAAAGTTATAACCACGGAGTATGTACATTATACATAATAATAGGTATATACGTATACGTCCGTGATAAATTTTTACAAATTAGGTCAATATAATAACATGGATTAAAAGTTACATTTATATAAACATTTAAAAAAATATTAAAGTATTGGTTCAGGGGACGCCTTTTTTTTGCATTAGTCCCCCCTGCAAAAAAATTCCATTTTAACCACTGTGTATAGGTAATATCGAAGTTTATGACTTTATGCAGGTAGTACATTGAACAAACGAGTAGGTACAATATGTTCACTCCTGTGGCAAACCATAGTTTATCACACAACTCGAAAGCATATTATATTTTATTTTACCCGTTATAGGTAGGTGGTGGTAAGTACCTATTATTGAGTTCAGAACATGCAAAAACGTCGCGTATTATAATATATTTTGTGCATTTTTCTTATGTAAAAGGGGTGGGGGGGTCGCATTTCTATTATACGTTAACGCCCAATGTGTCCAGTCAGGAAACGCCACTGGTTCATACATTACAGGGACTGCGTAATGTAAAAATATTTCCAATAAATTACGATTTAACTTTAGATTATAAGTACGAATATAACTTCCGAACTAGTTCAATGACGAAAATCTAATTGCACCGTACCTACCATAATTTAACAATGCTAGGAATTAACGAGTGGATAAGTTAAAAGTTAAGTTAATTTTAACTTGACTTTTTATATATTACATATTCTATAATAATCTCTCCGTAATATAAATTGTGGAATATATTAGATTCTCCACTAATGAACAATATTTAGGTATAGGTACTATAATTTGCAATAAACAATTTCCATTTGTTAAAATTTTAAAGAAAATAGTAGATACATACTAAATACTAATTAAACATTTTCATGAACATATTTGTTGTTAATTTTAATAATAATTATTATAAATACATTGTAGTATTTTCAATAATATGATAATGATTTAAAAAAAATTTAAAATGCTTAAATTAAATAATTTTCAAAAAAAAAAAAAGATATCTACTTAATTATATCTGTATATCTCATTATATTATTATATTGACTCGTACAAAAAAATATACTTAAGTTAATAAGTTTATTTTATAGCTTAACTTCATCGTTAAGAAAAAAAAATAACTATTAACTTTAAACTTTTACTATTTTTTTCTATTAACTTAGAGCTAAAAAAAAATCAATAACTTGCCCAGCATTGCTATTTACAGCAAAAACTAAGTGTTTCTGTTTTCTTTTTGTTATAATTTTAGAAGTAAATATAATGATCGAAATCTAATTAAATCATCAACATAAAAAAATAGCCACATAAATTTGAAAAAAATGTTTTTAGAAGTTTTATTGCAGAAATCATGATTTTTGGAAAAATGTATTTATTTTTGTATGACTCCTGTGGAAACTTTTTAAATTTTAAAATCAATATTCAAAAATACACATTTTGAAGATAAAGTGAAAAATTTGCTTAGGCAAAATTTATACGTAGGTAGTACATATATAATGAGGACACAGTCCAAGCACCCAGGTAGGTACAACATGATATATTTATAGGTATATATTTTATTATCATCTACCAGAGTACAGGTGTATTATTGATTGTAAAAATGTTAAATGAATAGGAAATATCTTTTTGATTCTGAACGTAGCGAGGAAGGCTATTGATTTTACAAAGTTTTTTTTTTTTTTAATAAATTTTCAATCAGAAAGTCTCGGAGGAGCTTTGGTGTTGGTATATCGATAAGAAATCAGCTCTAGATAGTACCCGATACATAGTATTTTTTCGATTTTTCCATTTTTTCAAGTTTCCTTAGAGAAGAAGAAAAAGTTCTTTCTATATGGTGTACACACATATATATATATAACTATACCTAGAAATTACATTTTATATGGTATCACTTATATACACTGTACACATACTTATAGTGTACTCATTCTTGTACGGTGCATACATACTTATAGGTACAGTGTATCCCATACATACATACATACATACATACATAAATAATTAACAGTTTTACATCTTCTTATTTCTCAAACCCTAATAAGCTTAGGTTTGCATCTTCACATATTAAGGGAGTCGAAAATGGTTCTTGATAGCTACGACAAGCATAGCTTCCAAATAAATTATTGACAAGTTTGGTAATTATGACAGACTTGCACCAGAGACCAGACGCCATCAGTGAGAAAAATCTCGTTGGCTACCTGGGAGTCAAACCGGGTAGCCGAAACACTGTCATTAAAACACGAATTTTGACCACTCAACCCCAAATACATACATACAAACAAACAAAAAAATGATGCTCTGCTCAGAATCGTTTATTATCGTATGCAATGATTTCAATATATCCACCACCTGCAGTATCCTACTCGATAAGTGAAATACTCCCACCCCAATTGACACCCAACGAGCGAAGTACTTTACTCCTTACTGTCCAGACTTTTTATTTTAAAAATACAATCTTGGTAAAATGTTTAGAAAATGGAATGGTACATTCCCTACCTAGAGATCTATCTATAGATAGGTACTAGCCCACCCTACCATGAAGGTCTGCCTACACCTATGTTTATTGCTGAGACATTAACTGCACTCACTTAAAACTTAACACATAAAGAGCTAAATATTTGATATATATAAAAAAATATTAATAAGAAAATATAGGCGTCTTTTCTTATAAACATTTTAAAGTCGGCGGGTAACTAACTCAGTTAATTCTGATTTTTTCAATTATGATAATATTGATAAGTTCAAATCATCTTAAAATATAAAACAATTAAAATTCTAATTGTATTTATAATTCATCATTATAGTATATGTTAAATACTTAACACCGTTATTAAAACTGCTAACATGTAAAAAGTTTTTTCCATTTATAAAAATTATTATTATAACTGTATCCTATTAATTGATCTCTCATTTCAAACTAGCAAAACAAATAACACATAATTTTAGATTTTAGTTACATTTATTATAAATAATTTTTTTTTTAACATGACATTTTTATTCTTGCAATACTTTTATAATTAGAATTACATGTATATCTATAAATATAATATCATAAAATAATTGTAACAAATAAATATTGATAAAACACAAATTTCTTTTTTCAGACACAAAGATTTTTACAAGAAGTCACGTCAGATTATGTTGCTTTAACTGGTCTAAAAATGTTCTCCATCACAAGGAACTTTCTTTTAGGAGTAAGTGATATAATACATATAAGATAATTTTAATAAATATTAATTAAACATAATAAATGTTTTTTTTCATTATAGGTTGCTGGAGCAATTTTAACTTATGAAATTGTATTAATACAACTCCAAAATACAACTTGATGTGTAAACTTCAAACATTTTTATAAATACATGTTTCCTCTTTATAATTTTAGATTCTATTCTTAAACTAGAAAAGTAATATAGAAATTGATAAAATTTATATTTTTTTTTTTATAAAGAACACACTTTTCTAAACAGTATCTGATTCACTGTTTTTGTTATCTAATGACATATACTGCCGAATAGAATTCAAATCTCGTAGTAACATAGTAACTGTATTTGATAAAACCTCATTGTCTATGGTACCATTCACTTGATCCTCGAGTCCTATATAATATAATTATAACTTTCAAAATAAATAAATAACTTCAAATGAAGAGTACATACCATTTGTTTTGGCTTCAAATAAATTGATCCTGGCTTCTAAATTGTCAAAGCCATCTTCAATCTCATCAAGTAAATTTTTTCGACATTCAGCTATGTTGATAGGTTTTTCAGGTACTGGTCCTGAGAGTACTAAAGTAATATCATACATTTAATATTAATACATGTTTAAAAATGTTAAGTAAATTTACATTCTTCAAGCTTATCTTGTTGAGGTTCTTCATTCCTTTTTGAACTTTGTTCAGACCATAAATAGAGCTTATGATGATCTGGGGTTTGGCTGTAAAAAAAAAAAAATACATAACATAATATTATTGTTTGTAATATAAATCTACATAAAAAGAAGATAACTTTGCAAAAATAGTGTACCCATAAATTACAGTTTTAACTAGTAAACTGTGTAAAAAATTGCTATGTTCAATCACTTCAGCTACTAGTTGATGAGATTGTTTCAAAATATTTTCATCCTTTCTTCGTCGCTCATCTTTATGTTGTAGAACACTGAATAAAAATTATATATAAATACATATTATATTAATTGATAAAACTGATAATCAATTTTAACCAACCTAGCTACATTCCCTTCTGTGATCCAGTCTTGTAAGAAGTCATATTGTTTTGATCTTCTTTTTTTTGAAGGATGTAAACAACTAATACAAATATAATTGTCAGGTACTTGATCTTCAGAGTCAATTTTATTACAATAACCATGTTGCCAGCATAAACAAACATCACACTAAAATAAACGTAAAATTTTAAAATTAATCATAATGCACAAATTCTAATAAGTCCTTAAAAGGACTATAGATATAAAGTAAACAATACTTGTATCATTAAGCCGTCTTCTTGATTTGAACCACACGAACAGTGAATGACTTCTTCTTTAGGCAAAGATTCAATATCAGATTTATTTTTTTTAATTTTAAAATGTCGATTAGAACTTGGTACACTTATCATATCATAACGGTCTGCAATTAAATAACAAATAAACATAAGTACACATTTTATTGAATAGTTTAAATGTTTTTAAATTTTACTTCTCATTTCACTTCCAAAATTGTCTACCAATGTTATCTTTTTTATTGGTTCTTTTATTTGTGCAGATTCTTTGATTGGAGTTTCGGTTATTAAACCAACTGAATCTACTATACCAGAATCTCTAAAATTTTTTAAAAAAATAATTTTTAAAACACATTCATAATCTTACAATAAATATTACTTTGAATCATAAGCTTGAGTAGTATTGTTTGTTTTGTCAATGGATGTAACAGATGTGTTATAACTTTCAGATTGGAAAGTAGTATTACTCTCGTGTTCTTGGCTATGAAAAACGTAAATGTATTAAATTAAATACTTATCAAATAATCATAGTCATGTAAATACAAAAATAAACAAATTACTAAAGTTTAAATACTAACTCAGTAAATTTTAAAGACGGAGAATATTGGCTAGGTGAAGGCGAATCACAAGATGCATTACCCCAACTTCTTTTAGCTTCTAACTGAGATATTCTATGAAGATAATAAGATGGAGATAATTCATCAACATTTTCACCCTCAATTCTGGCTGTTGCAAGATCAGTTACATTTGGAGTAGACACCAATAATTCAGTGTACTCAGAATGATAATGTTTAATGTGCATCTAAATAAACCATTATAATAAATATTACTAAACATAGGAAATGCATACATTTAAATAGACTAACCATTAATAAATTTTCTTTGCGGAACAATTTTCTGCATTCTTGTTTCGGACACCTGAAACCTTGCTCAGTAGAAGCATCCATCCTAACTGAAAATTACATTTTTAAAAAAAAATCTGTTAAATGCAATACATAATACCAACTTAATATTTTTGTTTAACTAAGTCTACATCATATAATTATTTTTGATGAACATGTAAATTATGCTACACGTATAGTTAACAAATATTGATTTATTAATTTTAATTAAGTATATATACTTAAAGGACCATGAAACAAAAAATTTGATTAATTTTTTACTTAATCAAATACTACACAAAAAATAAAAATGTTGGTAGTATTAAACATTATATCTTGCTTCCACATAAAATCATCAGTTTCGTTTTACATGTGACATCACTGGTGCGCCACCACGTTGCACTGTTATAATTACGTATAATATGTATTATACGCAATGCTACATAAAACACAATAATAAATTTAGTATTACACAGTTATATAAATTATTATAATATCTTTAAAGTAGAAAACAATTAATATTAATAATAATAATAATATTTTATTTTATTATTTCGAGACTTTTAGATTGTTTTATATTAATTCCTTGTATATTTATTATTCATTTATATAAAATTAATACATTTTACACATTTTATTTTACATGTTGCTTAACATTGTTATTATTTTGAAATTTAAAACTTATTTTTTACATATATTTATCAGAAATTAGAAAGATACATTATTTAAAAAAAACTGAATTATTTATGAGAAAATCTTGAATATTTTGTTTTAATTAAATCTTCATAGTTCGGTTTTGGTTGAGATACTATTGTTTGTGGTATTGGTAAAATATCTTATTAAATAATTTCTGATATTTGTTGGTGTTACTTCTTTTATTTTTTTTCTATTTTTAACATAATTGTATACCGCCACTCGTCATTACTCAATTCATATTTTGTTATTAAAACATATCGCCCAACAGGTTTTGAATATACCATTTTTTCACCTAACTCCTTTTTATTTATATAATTATGGTTTAAAATGGCAATCATACTTCTTATGTGCATACCTTTTTACTTCAAATGAATTCTTTTCGGCGTATATTTTAATCGCAAGTTATGATATGACTAATTGCCCAGTGTGCACGAAGTTCTTTGCATGTTCCAAATCCTTCAGTAAGTCTTTTGACATAAAGATTTTTTTAAAGCATCTGGATTTAACCATAATTTTGTTCTAATTTCATTTTCTGAAAATTTTTCGTGTTGACATTCCTTTCTGATGCCATTGCTTTCAACCCACAGAAATAATACAGAAGTAAATTTATTGACAAGCAATTTTTCATTTCCTTCACATGTGTGGGCAGGTAAATATAAGCTATGTAGACATAATGTTAACTTAAATTATTATTTATAATAACTACTATTATCGAACTCCAAGGTCTTTATGGTAGATAATTTAAACATTAGTTATGGTTATAGTTATTAATGTTATTTAAGACTTATTCTTACCTAGGTGAATAAGTATGAAACGAGTATGACGTAGACGTGTATAATTCTGTAGGGCAATTTGTAAATACGCGCGTTTCCCATGTAAAAATGTCAAATAGTAAAGATATGTATTTAGATCGCAGTGCCGCGTGGCGTGGACTTCAACTGGTCACGACACGACAGTGGCGTACCAGACCAGTGAAGTCACGTGCAGAACCAAACTATCGAAATTACATGGAAGCCATGGTCAGATAAAATGTTTAAAAATACAGACATTTTTTTTTCATACACTATTGACTATTTGATTTCATAATAATAATAAAAAAATGGTTTTATTCCTTTCATGGTCCTTTAAATACATTGAAGTTTTAATTAAATAATTATACACTTAAAAGATTCATTAAATGGATACATTTTAGTATATAATAACATTTTTTTTTTATAGCATTAAATTGTCAAATAAATCATTAAAATATATACTTTTTTGTAGTAGAGTATTATTAGCTAATTGATGGAATGAAGGTGAATTTTGGTGTTCTGAATTTTCTATTGAGTTGTTAGCAGGAAGAGAAACCTTTATTTTTTTTGAAGGTGTTGCTGTATTATCTGTATTATTCAATTTATCTGACAATATATTATCTTTCCTTCTAAAAACATAATAAGTACATTTTAAATCATTAATTAACATATTGACTGAGTTGATGTCAATTCTCGTCATTAGAATACTATAAAAACATGTAAATACCAAATGACGTCCACATTATATTATTGTTAATAATTCAACTTGTGTGACTACTAGCTAACTAAAATTTTAATATTTAATTAAAGTTATAAGATATTTGTAAATATAAATATTTATATTGTGCACCTAAGAATAGGACTAAATATAAATAAATGAAAATGTAATTGAACTAAAACTAAAACATGCCACTGAAGAAGAATAGAGAAATAATGTGCACAACAGTTGATAAGGTAAAAAAAAATTTAATTAAATATACTTACTTTAATGGATTTAATTTAACCACTAATACATTTTTTTTACTGTCTTTATTCTTTGAAGAACTTTTTCTTTTTTTCAGGCCAAAATATTTTTTTCCTTTAATAATAAAAATAAAATAATAATAATAATATCCATGTTTATTTCGATATACTATAAAATAATTATTACTTTTCTTCTTTTGCTTTACTTCACCATGTGAGATAGCTTTTGTGGGTGAACAAATTTCTGCTTCTGCTTCAATATCTTCTAATAATTCTTCAAAGTTATCAGATCTTGATAAATTAGATTCATTCAAATCTATAGGAGTAATACTTTCCACATCTGGATAATATTAAATTAAATTATAAAATTGTAATTTATCAAAAATTATTTAATTAATAATTTGTTTTTATACTTCAGATTCTAATACCTATTTTTGTATTTTCAGTTTCTGAATTTTCTATAAAGGTTTGATGTTTTAATGTGTTCGAAGAATGCTTTTCATTATTCTAAATATAATAAAATATAGGAATTAAAATTCTCTGATACTAAATATTATACAGTAGTAATATCATTTACATTTTTTATCCAATTCATTAGATAAAAATTAATGATAAGAAAATTCCAATTATATAAAAACTTGAAATTTTTCATTAAATTCAAATTTCAATTGCTCATGTTAGTGTATTTAAAAATACTAATACCAATAAAATGTATAGTGTTAGGTGAACTAGCAATTATTTTCACTTACTATAACTAAGTAATTGATAATGATTCAGATTGTAAATAGGATTAAATATTTTTTATAGATATAAAATATAAACCACCTAACAATTATTAAATTTTATTATTGTTTTCTCAATTTGGTACATGCAACATTTGAATAGATTCACATTGACAGATGTGGAAGTTATTCTGTATTTCTGCATTTTGTAGTTTATTTGAATATAAAAACTGATAATAGATACTCGTAATAATCTGTAATTATTGTATTATATTTATGTGTATCAATGTGTATATATTGTACTGCCTCAAAAATATATAACCCCATCATTGATGTAAAAAAAGAAAATTTCAGTTTTATATTCTATTTAAGTTATATAAGAAATGAAAAATGTTTTTAAAAATTTCTTTGGGTTGAGAAACTTTGGATAAGTGAAGTCCCCTACATCTTGCTTTTTCTTTAATATGTCCCAGAACTCTAATGTTTCAACTACCTAAACCTAGAGTCTGTTCTTATTGTTTTATACTGATAATAATTCTTGCTACCTATCAATAAAATAATATTATTATTGTCTTAAAGTGTTCTTGTTTTTCTTTTTCAAAATTATTTTATAAAATAATTCTTTAAATTTTCATTTACACAAAAAATAGATTTCATTATGATAATTGTCAATCTAAAATATCACTCATGTGACCTACTAAATAATGTCTTTAATGCTCTTTAAATCTGGGAAAATCTTTTATGCTATATATTGTGAACAATATTAAGTTATATAAAAAATAAATCATTTAGTTATAATAAAAATATAGGTATCGCTTAATAATAGGTAATACTTGAAGATTTTTTTTTAACCATTTATTTTTTTATTAGCTTGAATCCTTCATTAATTATTTAAAAATAATAATCAAGTCTGTATGTAAGGAAAAATGTTTAAATAGTCCAAACAGACGATATCTTTTAGTGCTGATTTGCGGATAATTTGAGGGCAAACTTCAAATGCTCACTTTAATTTTCAAAACTTCAAATTTCAAGTTCATTTGGAAAGCCAATTGTATGGTTTAAACATTGCAGATTAAAGGTAAATTAATTAAAAATTTTAATAGTTGAAACTATGCATTTTTCTCAAATCTATGTTTTTCAAGGTGAATGTCCAAGCGCCTTGAATTTTCTACCGATCAACTTTTAACTGGAACTGGAATAATTTTATGATTTTATGTAATTCTAAAATGTGTAATTATTGAAAAATCCAAATTTAATGATTCATTTTAAAATCTAATACTCATTTTTTTTTATAATTGTAAAAAATATTAAACATACCCAATTGTAAATCTTAAATTGACTTGAATGTTATTAGGTATTTAAAATATTTAGATAGGTAGGTATATAAAAATAATATTATTATTCTTGTATTTTTCAAAATAGTGAAATTATTACTAATATTAATATTTATTTTCATAAAAAGATACTTACAGATGTATTATTTGTCAAAAGTTGTTTTGACTCTCGATCCGCTAATTTTTTGCTATCCTTAATTGCTTTTTGTTCTTTAAGTTTAGAATCTATAAATAAAATAATACATTTTCTATAATTTAGTATATATACATAACAAACAACACTAGTATAAAATAGTTTAAAATCTATGGTAAAAATGATCAAAAATGAGAAAATTGTATATACTTATACATATTAACTTTTTGGGGTAGAAGGGGAGTCGAATAAAAATGTTCGGGTAAATTGATTTTTGATAGGAAACATATTCTAAATGGTTAATTTTTATTCCAAAGTAGTTTTCTATAAATTTAAAGGAAAACTACCGAAATTGACCAAAAATATTTTTAAACAAAAGATAATATTATACTGAATTTGCTCAGAATTGTGCTTTTTTAATGCAATGGTTTATCTTCGCTTTCAAATCTAAAATAATAATAACTAATAAGACTTTTCTGTCCACAGAACAATTTCCTCCATCTGTACTTGGATGAAGCTTTTTTTACTTGCAACAATGGGATGCATGGGATATTTATTTCTATTTTTAGGGAGGTGTGAACTAAAAGTTTGGGAACCACTGCATTAGGCAATCATCTAGTTTAAAAAATTGACCTTCTAGTTTCCTCTAGCTTCTACTTTCTATTGAGTTTTCCATCCTTGGTATTATAGAGTATAAATTATCTAGGTGTGAAAATAAGTTTTGAAGGATATAATTAAATATCGAGTTAAATATAGTATTTTTGACAATAGTGCACCTAATAATTTGTTAATAAATAACCTTTAGATGATTAATACCAGATTGCATAAAAATGAACCTGTATAACTTCAATAAACTGCTGGTTAACGTTTTGTTTTAAATTAACATACTAATGTTAAATTGCGAGATATTCATGTATAATATATATTATAGATGTTTCAAAACTAATATACCTCTAAATGGATAAGCACAGGAAGTTATATAAAAACATTAGGATTAACAATATTATAAGTTATGGTGCAGCAATTTTAAAAATATCTTGAAGTTTTAGTTTGTTTTGAACATTTGAAAAATAATTGTTGATATAAAAATATTATTTAAAAAGCCGGTCAGTAGGTTGTGGAAGCACTTCGCTCGTCGGGTGTCAGTATTGGTGGATGCACTTCGCTACTGGGTAGGGTACTTTTGGTGGATGTATTGAATTTGAAAGCAATGATAAAT